>RJWM01033132.1:0-20856 GCA_004363535.1 Dasyprocta punctata | reverse complement strand
CAGATCCAAACATGCTTTAAGTCTGAGATATTTTGCCCTCACAGACAAGATTTAGATGTCTGATACAAGGGAAACCTGTTACTCACAATGTCCACACTATATTAAGGTTAAGAAATGCAAGATAAGACTTCCATTTGGAGCTCAGGAAGCTCATTGCTGATCAGGGAGGGAAGGCAGTAGATGGGTGGGTGAGCCAGGGTGGAAGTTCTGTGTGATCGCTTCCGGTGGATCAGTAAATAGGTAATGACTCAAAGTAAGAGTTCGTGTGCATTGCTCAAGAGTAACGTCTGTCCTCCCTCCTTATCACAGTATCACAGACAGTCTTTTTTTTTTTTTTTCTGTCTTTTTGAGACAGGGTCTTGCTATGCAGTTCAGGCTGGTCTCGGGCTCACTTTGTAGCCCAGGCTGGTCTTGACCCTGCAAACGATTCTCCTGCCTCAGCCTCCCAAGTGCTGGGATTACAGAAGTGCATGTCACAGACAGTCTTAAGCGCACTAAGTTCACAACACATGAATTTCAATGGGGCAGCCAGCTGGCAGCAGACCTGGTTACATGGAAATTAACAGACAGTGGTTGGAATACACAGAGGACTGAGGGTGGAGCAACCACTTGGGGAAGGAGCAGGATTCTTCACTAACTAATCAAGGATGGTGCCTAAGTCTGTTCATCTCTTTTCACTATAACCTTCTCAAATTCTAAAAAATGTGATGAACTTACTTGGTTAAAAGAGAAGATCAAAAAAGCCTCGAATTCCTTTGAAAGCCACAAGTTTCTTACACCAGCTTCATTCTATAAAGAAAGACTGTAGTGTTGATTAGAAGACATTTAGTTGGGTTGTACAGGATGCCCTGGACAGGTTTTCCTCTATCATGTTTCCATTATCTTTCAAGCAAAGCTTGGCAAGTGGCAATTCCCTTAGCCCGGTCTGATGTTCTGACAGTCTTTCACCCTTCTTTAATCCCAGGTCAAGAAGATCTACCTGGATGAGAAGAGACTCTTAGCTGGGGACCATCCCATTGAACTTCTCTTAAGGGACTTTAAGAAAAACTACCATATGTATGTGTACCCTGTACACTGGCAGTTCAGTGAACTTGACCGGCATCCTATGGACAGGTAAAAACCTTGACCTCCCATTACCAGGTCACTCTTTGATATAATGATATCTATGGAAAGGAGAAATGCAAATAAAATTAGGCAGATTCCCAGTTCCATCTTAGAACAGTGAAATGCCAAATAATCATGGTTAGGAGTCTAAACACAAAATTTTGAAAACAGAATATGGCTACGCTATAGCTCCCAGCTTCACATAGGAAGACCCAGCTTCCCATAGAGACTCTTTCAACTTTCTCATTCTTAATCCTAAATTTCTAAGATACTCTCATGGCCAACCATGGGTCAGGTTCCCATATCACAAATAGTCAAGTATCACCAGCGGGTAAGGGCCAGGTTACACAAGCAGGATTGCTGGGTGGGCATCCACAGACTTAGGGTGGAGAGGGGACAGTGTCCAGTGGAGACAGAAACCTGAAGAACTGACACCACCAAAAACCTATCACTCTGACCTATAAACCATTTCATTTACAGTTTTTACACTGTGTGTTTTATATCTGGCATACTCAGCGACTTCAGGGAGGAAGGGACCTGTTCTTGGTGACCCTAAGATACAAATCTTCCTACACAAGCAACTCTGGTAACAAACAGGCTGGCGTTTGCTTCACTGCAGGGTCTTGACACATTCGGAGCTTGCTCCTCTGCGTGCTTCTCTGGTGCCCATGGAGCACTGCATCACCCGCTTCTTTGAGGAGTGTGACCCCAACAAGGACAAGCACATCACCTTGAAGGAGTGGGGCCACTGCTTTGGAATTAAAGAAGGTAAACTCCTCATTGGCCAAGGGACAACAGTGTTTTCTTAATCAAATAAACCCCGAGCCCCGCAGGCCTAAGAGCACAGTCCCACTGTGTGTTCTAGCAGAGACCTGGAGGCACTGAGGTGCAGTGTCCCCAGCAGGACTGCCTTGTGCGCGGGCTGTCACTGCAAGGTCACTCTGCATGGAGGGCTCAGCAGCCAGCTGAGCGTAAGGAAGCGATACGAGTCCGGGGAGTCATGCCAGATCTCAGAAGGCTTTGTCCTCTTTCTTAGTTTATTTATATCCCTCTTCAACCTGAGTGTTAGTCAAACTTTAAAAATCACACGTGAAATGTCAAACAGCAAGTCTGCTTCTAACAATGGGAGATGTCAGAAGCACCCTAGAAGTCATTACTGACCCACTACAGACGGGCTCTTATGTCACAAGTTGTACCCAGATACTAATCCTTAATTCAAAATAGACCCATGGCTGCATCTTCAGTCACTCGGGTGGGCCGGGGTGTGGGGGAGATTAGGCAGTTCTTGCTTTTTTTCTTACAGTGCAGGAATTTAAATTCAGACATTCATTATGCTCGGTTATGTCTTGATCGACTTCCTTTTCTTCTCCTAAGTTTGAGCTGAATTTTATGAGAAAGTATGTTTTCAATAATCAAATTATGAAATCTTTCTAAAATCAAGCTTTCAAACTTGTTTACAAAATATAAATAACAGTAAATATCAAAATGCTAAAGCAGAGGTATTATGTCTAACCTGAGCCAACCAGGAAAGGAAAAAAAGTTAACCAAAAGTCAGAATTTCCAAAAAAAAAAAAAAAAAAAAAGCTGAGCTGTGTGAATTTTACTTTAAAAACAGTCTTCATAGCAAAGTACAGTGTCCTGAAAGCAGAGAAAGTACTGAGAAGATAAGGATGTATTTATTGATAAACAGGTCAGCAGAAATGGCTAGTCGTATTCCTCTAAAATAGCCTGTAAAATGAAAATGGCTGTCATGAACAGTGCCTATTTTGGTAAGCACTTGGTTTTGTGTGTGAGCTGCCAATACTGCATAACCAATTACTCCAAATTTAGCAGCTTGAAGTCTCCCTCGCAGTCCCAAGGGTCAGGAATCTGGGAGTAGCTCACTGGATGTCTCTGGCTAGAGAGAAAGGAAGACTGAAGCCCATACTACTTATTGTGCCATGTTGTGTGGGTCACGATAGAGGTGGGGGAATCATTGAAAATTATCCTGGAGGCTGGCTCTTGTTATCCCTGATGTGAAATTAATAAACTATTAAGGTACAAACACATATAAATAATGTTAATTTCTTTTCTAGCGTAGCATCTATTCTATAAGTACAGTACTTACAAAAAAAATTCAAATATACCCCTAAAAATGGTTAAAACTGTCTTTCCCAACTCCCTTATTAAAAAGACAAAGGTACCAAAGACAGCTGCCCCATGCCCCATCCCACCATTATCAAAAAGGGGAATTTAACTGGGATATTTCTGCCTATGCCCTTTCATAGGAAGTGTTATTTTATTTTATTGTATGTATGTATGTATTTGACTTTCTGTTTTTTGACTTTGGTGAGGGGTTGTCTTTTCTGAAGCAGGGTTTCACTATATGGTTCAGGCTGGCCTTAAACTCACTTTGTAGCCCAGGCTGGTCTTGAACTCAGAGCAATCCTCCTGCCTCAGCCTCCCGAGTGCTGGGATTACAGGCGTGCACCCAGCTATGTGTTTGCTTTTTTGAGTCAGGGTCTCACTATAGAGTCCAGGCTGACCTTGAACTCATGGTGATCCTCTTGCTTCCACCTCCGGCATGCTGGGGATTACAAGTGTCCACCACCACACCTGCCGGGACATATAATTTTAAAAGCCTGAAAAAAAGGCAAATTTGAACAAAATCTGTGTATTTAAGGAAACCAGTTGCTCTTGGCCGTTCCTTTTTCAAAACAGCAGGCAGCTCTCCAGCCTGTGAGCTCAGGGAGCTCCGTGCTGGGCGCTGTCTGGGAAGAGAGGGAGGGGCTTAGAGGCCACTGCCTCGCAAAGCTGCTGCTGACCGTGTTTGGGCTGTGTGGTTTGGCTGTCCTTAGGTTACTTTGAAGGAAGGAAATTATCACAAAGTAACACAGATTTTTAAATATTCAGTCAGAATAAGTAAACAAGGGATACAGCTAGGGAAAACCAAAAAAAAAAAAAAAAAAAATTAAAAATCATCAGGTCCCTGCCTCGGGGCTGAGAAATCCAGAGATCGCCAGTATTTTCCCGAGTGCCCACTGTCCAGGACCTGAACCAGAAGCATTCAGACATTTTGGCTGTGTCATTAGCCACGTGCAATGGGTGAGCCACATTCCCCAGTGAGCCTCATCTTCTTCACCTGTAAAAATGGGGCTCAATAGGGTGGGTGGGGGCTTATTTACTTAATGCCATGACGTGCTATGCACTGACAACCTATCCCTGTTAATCTTCAAGAACCTTCTAACTGAGACTGCTAGGGTGAACAAGTCAGATCATGCAGGTCCCACTAAGCCATCCAGAGACACTATCCAAAGAGAGCTGAGGAATTACCAAGCAAAGAAGTGCATTCTGGCTCCAGACTGCTCTGGTTCCACTGAGGAGAGGCCTGAGAGCAGCTGAGAGGACACTGGGATAAATCCAGCCAAGAGCTGAAGAGAACTTGGACAGCAGCGTGATCAGGGGACACGGAGATGTAACATCTCCAAGATACTTAAATACAAGCAACTGAAAGTGCACCGCATGTAGAAGTAAGAAGGCAAGTTCCCATGGGGAACGTGGGAGGGGGAGATGGGACAGCTGACAGGTGGAGAGGAGAAGTACCATGTGGGTCTGCGCGTCGGGGTAGAGTTTTGGGATTGTGAACACACAGAGAGTAAAAGTCTGAGAAGGGAATGATTCTCCCAAAGACCAAAGAGAAGTTACGTGAAAAAGCGTTCTACATCTAGAGCTGGACACCCAGGAAGAGCAGCAGCTAGATGATGGATACGAGAGGAAGAAGGGAGTTTACTAAGGGGAAGAAGAGTCTCTCTAGAAGTGAAGGAAGAGCAACCAGGAGAGTCCTGTGCCAAAGGAGGTATTTCACAGAGGAAGAGGAGACTGACAGTGCCTAATGCTGCTGAGACGCCAAGCAGGAGGAAAGAATGCGGATGCTCTTTGGACGTGGAAATCAGACACCTAATGGCTTTGCTCAGAGAAGTTTCAGTAGAGTGGTCCAGATGGAAAACAGATTCTTGATACTCAAAGGCAGGAAAGAGCAAGAGTTGCGGGAAGCATTTTTTAGAAAGAAGAGGTTTGAGTAGTTCATTCATTCATTGCTTCATCCATTCATCACTCAGCATCCACTTTACTAATGGTTTACACAGGCACTATTCTAGAGGTCGGGGAAGGGTGTAGTCAAGAACAAAATGTTGAGAATATAAGGAGGGCAGAATTAGAAACAGAATCCTAAGGTCGGAAGAGATCTCGAGCACCAGTAGAGAAATTAGCCTTAGATTGATATAAAGGACAGCTCAGAAACAGCCCAAAAAGTAGTGTTCAAATATAAACTTTTAAGTAACAAGCCACCTCTCTCGAGGACCCAACTCTATTTTCCTTGAGTAAGTACTTCAAATTTTGCCTAATAAACCCTTATGGCTCTCAAAAAATTTGTAAGTAATGAAATGGATAGGCCCATTTTAATAATGAAGCCAGGACTCTAAAGAAATAGATCAAAGTCTGTAATCTTCCCACTGTTTTGGCTAGATAATTATATTGAGCAGGAAAATTACCCGCTACCTAGACAGAGTAGCTGTTTAGTATGCCTCAAATTAATCTACTGTAGATATTTGTTTGATCGTTATTGACAAAACACATCCGAGAACCTCTGAGTGAGCCATGCTGTAAGGGATGCGCTAACGCCCACTAGAGGATGCTGTATGTCCACAGGACGGCAGCCGGGTCTTCTGCAAGTCACACAATTGGGAGCTTGATTGAACTAGCACTGTACTTTGCCTTGTTCTGTTACATTTTAGCTGCCTTTATATAAACATACACGGCTGGGCCTTCTCGGAACCTCTGTTCTGTCAGCGGTTCCCAACCTCGCACCAGCAGTTCCTTTGAGGATGTCTATGTGTCTGCACACCTTGGTGCACCCCAAGGGTTCTGATTCCAGAGGCCAAGGATGAGGCCCCAGAGGGTAACTGCTGCCTCACCAGGGTTGGCAGTCACCCCTGTACCGACGTACTAGAAGGCTTCTCTGACATTGTTTGTTCATGCCACTGTTTCCTTGGTTTTCTAAAAATATGTTTTCTTTTGTTTTGCTTTTACAGAAGACATAGATGAAAATCTCCTGTTTTGAAGTAAGATTAAAAGAACTCAAACTTTCAAGCATCTTCCTCTGCTCTAACCACTTATGAAACATATATGACCATGACACTGGTAGATTTATATATACCAAAATGTTTGCATGTATGAGAAAAAAATGAGAGTAATTGCTTGGTAACAATATATAGGTACCAGGTATTTAATATTAACGTTAAGTCAATATATTCAAAAGACTGTACACTGTTTATGAACAGCAATTTAACTTATAGTAATTTCACTCTCTGTATCAACTTGTAAGATAATTATTAATTATAAAACCTGAAAAAATAATAGATTCATATCACCATGCATGCTTTGAGAAAATTTAATATTGTTCTTTTGTGGTTAGTATGTATTATTTTCAGTATCTTAATATCCTAATAAAGAGTCCATAAAAGTTCAAATGTCTATTCAAGTTTATTTTCAGTCATTTATTTAAACAATCCTTGATGAAAGATCAAAACAGAGCTCACAGTTCATATCAAATTACATTTATGAGCCAGGGATATATAGCTCAGTGGTGCAAGTGCCTGCCTGGCAAGCGCAAGGTCCAGAGTTTGATTCCTGATACTAAAAAAAAAAAAAAAAAAAAAATACTGTGCTAAGGGAAGAAGCCAGACGAATTACATTTATGCTTCCTACACCTTACTATCTGGGGGAAAAAGTGGGGGTAGCTGAAGAAAAATATAAGACAGCTCTTAATAGCTGCTCATGAATCTTGTTTGTCATTATATAAGTTTAAACAGGAAAAAATGAATTCATGTGCCTTTTAGCCAATTCAAAATGCAGATGATTATCCGTGGCTTGATCTAACTATTTCCAGCTTTTGCGCAGTTCTGCATGTTCCCTGGGGAGAAAGAAGCTCTATAAAAATCCTACACATTTCATTCTTTCAAAACAAAAGCACTGTAAAGGTGAAACAGGCAGGTGGAAGCCGCAGGTGTCATGATGGCCAGCGTGGTAAGAGAAGCCTGACCGCTACCCACTGACAGTCAAAAATGTGTTGTAGAAAATCTGTGCTTGACTTGGGGAAAGTGAATAAAACAGTAAATCAATGCTTTAAAAAAAATATGTGTTTGATTTGAGCTCTCCTTTGGTAACTATTATGGTGAAGCTAGGTCACAAAAATAAAACTGGCACCAGATAGTTTTCTAAGCACTAAAGCAACACAATTTAAAAAAAATTAAATTAAAAAAAAAAACCTCACCCATCTCATTCCACTCATATTTGAAAGAAATAGGGCTTTTTAAAAACATTTCCCTACCTGAAATGGAAGGTTTCAATCCAATTATCATTGATTATTTTATCTTTTTTAGCTCATTAAGTCTTCTCTTAACCACAACTACATGAAATCAATAATTAAGTTCAATTTGATTAATTGAAATTAATTTGTATGTTTTCCAACTACACAATTTTAGAAATATTCAAAATTTCATAATATGTAGCTGAAAAGAATTTAATTAATTAGAACTCAAGTTTTAGACATTAAGTTTTAGAAACTAAGTTTTATAATTGGAAATCACAATTGAAGCTATTAGTTTACCTTAAATTATCTTTTACCCTCAAACAACTTCAAAATGTTCTATCTAGGACAACACCTACTTACTATAAAATTTTTATTTAAAATTAATTTTCACGTCAAAAGGAAAATGTTAATGAATTATAGAAATTTTCAAACTTTGAATTTCTCTGTTTTAACTCTGGATGACATATTATGGGCATATTTCAATATTCTTGGTGGTTACAATTTTTAATTATTAGTTGGTTGAAATAAAGAACTACTCTCATCCCAACCAAGGAGATGAAGTTATTATCTTAGTAATCAGGACTAAAGTCTATCTCTGTGTAATTTAAATAGTTCAGAAGCTGGAATTCTCAGTATGAAACCAAGGCTAGACTCAAGGGTAGGTCGAGTTCAGCTTTGAATTGTGTGACTCATCTCACGCATGACCATGAAGGCATTAGTAACACGGCTTAAACAGAAGGGCACAGAGACCCCAGGAGAGTGCTCTGCCTTCTGAACATGTTGTGCCAAGGGCCATTTGAAGCAAAGGTAATCAATGACACACAACGTGGTCTGTTTCTATAGCACGAGGTAGGTAAAATAATGTGCGATATTCTTGTGCTAGATAAGGTAATGATTTCCACCAGGTACACCTAGGAAATGAAGAAAGAACTTCAAGAGTTTGAATCACAAAGGAAGAAAAGTATAGTATGCAGGAAAAGCATGAACAAGAAGAGGGAGGGGTTAAGTTGCCTAAATTCAAGTGAAGTAAAATAGCAAATTATCGGGGACCCAGCCTAGATCTCAATTTCCTGAAAGAGTGTACGGCGAAGGCTTAAATAAATGAGACAAGTGGTATGATTTTAGGGCTCCAGGAGGATCAAAGCCCCTGCAGAGTTCCTTACTCTGAGGATATCATGAGGGCTAAGACAAAGAGCCTCTCTCTCTGTTGCCTGTATTTATTATCAAAGCAGACAAAGAGAGGGGATACTAAGGAAAGCATGGGAAATGAGCAGGACCTTGGGAGTCACTGCAAAGACTTCTCCAAGTAGTAAATTGTGCCAATTAAGAAGAACTGTCTTATCTCCATGATGACATTTATGGTGGGAACAGAACTGCAGCTGCAGTCTCTATCTATTTACTTGAATCTGAGCCAGGCGTCAGCGGTGGTGACCTTATCTTGCCTTTTGAGGTATCTCTGACATCACAGGTCACTACAGACCTCCGTCAGGAGCAGTGATTCATAGAGGCTCCTTACTATGAATCAGCTCCCATTGCCAGGCAAGGGGCCTAGGCCTAGGACAGGCTCACAGATAAACAGAAAGCCAGTTAGTTAATTTTAAATCCTGCTCAGAGCTGCTTTGTAGTGGTCTCCAACAGCAAATGAGAACTGAATTTTAAATATATGTAAGATAGCTTGAGAAGGATTTAGCCATATACTGATGTTCCTCAGACGCTGGAAACATCTTAACAATAACATTGTTTTTCTCCCAAAATCAAATTGCAGAGTACAATGATTTCGGTTGACACTTTCCAGGTAAGTTAATTTGAATTAAATATGATTTTTTAAAATGTACAAAGTTTACTTTCAGAACCAGCCAGCCAGGAAAGACCGTATCGACTTGCTCTAGTGAATTTACTCCTCATGCTTATCCTCTACCAATAACCCATTATGCCTTACGTGTTCTCCTTCCTCCTTCCTGAGAAATTGTAACTGCCAACAATAGCATCCTTACCATATGGAGTTTCGTTGTGGTACAATCTCCAGATGGATTTTGTGTGTGTATGTTACAAAAAATTACCCTCTCATTCCAGCCAATGAGGAACAGTTCCAATAAACATTGAGCAACATTAAATATCTGTGTATAGAGATGACAAACTTAATGTCAGGGGCCAAAGAGATATAGGCTGAACCGTGAGGTTACAAGGAAAAGTCAGAGGGAGTGCAATGTTCCGAATACAAGAGTGCAGGTCTTACCTAAAGTGTTTTCAAGCGCTCTCCTAGACTTAAAAAATCTGATCTGGAGGCAGGATTCAGCCTAACCGCTGCTTGAACATCTCTACCTCAACAATCTAATTACAACGGAAATTAAGACATAGCAGAAAGCTGGCAATGAACTCCTACCCTTCAATTCCAGGCTCTCCCTTCAGAATGAAATGTCTCATCCTGGCTGGCCCGCTGAGCGCTGCCTGTGCCCTGCCCATCCCTGTGAGTACTCCTTCCTTGGTGGCCGGCTCAGTTTCACATTTGGAGTCTTCAAAGTTCTGGCCTAGAAAGCATTTCCTGTATCATTTCATTTCCTGCAAAGAGGAAAGTGGAGTCCAAGAAAGTCATGGGATTAGGAGTTCACCCTTCCTCGGTTCAAAGCTCCACCCAACACAAATCCCAGCTCCGCAAGCACTTTGCTATCTGCGCAGCCTTGGGCAAGAAGCTAACCCATGACTTCCCAGTCTGTACCCAGAGTGCTGTGGACATGATACAAACGCATCTCAAGCACTTAAGTCTTAACTTATACACAGGAAGCTCTCAGCAAATTCAGCAATATATGAGTATTCTGCAGTGACCTTGATTTAAACTAAGCATCTGAATTGAGTTTCATTTATAATAACCTTGCCCCTAAACCAGCTCAGGTTTTCTTAAAAGCCTCTATAGAAATGCTCTGACCCTACGTACTAATCTAAAAATACCTACCTACTTCCTTTTAAGATTGACTTTTACAGAAAGACATATTTAAGACTACCTGCATTGGTTATTAATGAATGTAAAAACAACATTTATCCCTGCATTATATTTGAGTCCAGTACACAGATAAGGATTATATATAGTTAAGTTTTTAAAAATCTAAATTTGAAAAACCAGACTTAAATAACGAGTTATATTCATACATTGTACCACTGGATAAGAAACCTAATTTGTTTCTTTGGACCACAATCCTGTTTTCCAAAGTTGGAAAGTTTTGTTTGGTTTTGTTTCCAATGCTGGGGGTCAAATTCAGGGCCTCACACGAGCTAGGAAAGCTCTCCACTGCTTACGCCCCTAGCCCTGACAAACCTTGTCAGTGGTCTAGAGTACCAAACAACTTATAGTTTTTCCTTTATGCTCCTGAAAATGTTGCAGTACATTTCATTAATTCTCCTAAGGACTGTTTCATATTTTAAATATCTCCAACACTGAGATGTGTCCCACCAACATGATGTGATAAAGTATTGTGTCAGTTTAACAGGATCATTTTTCTTTTTTGGTGATATATGAAATAATGGTGCATTTTACACTGAGGGCGACTTAGACTACATGAAATACTAGTAATCTCAGAGTACCATTAACTTCACTCCGTAGCCCTTTTGCCATTCATGGTTTCCAATCTATGTAAATAAGATCTATAAATCCAGTATATGTTTATTGTAATCTAAACATATAGGGCATCCACCCGTCAAAAATCACTCTTATCTGCATATTTTGTGACAAAGGAGCTTTGAAAGGAGTGAGGAATCTTTCAAAAGTTGCATTTGGGGATACAAAATTTAAGTTTACACTCCCATACTCCCTCCATTTTGAACTTTAAAAGGCTAAATGGAGAACATTACTGATGCAAAATGTAATGAATCTTAAGAAATGTAAATAAGAGCATTCTTTGGATATAAGTTTAAGGTAAAAAGTACTCCATGTTTTAAATAATAAGACAAAATAAATTCAACTTCTCCCTACTGGTACTCAACTGGTTTTTATTTCCGAGGTGAAGCTACATCACTGGCAGGCAGAATGCTCATTAGAGGCCATTACCCACTCTCATTTAAAGCCAAATCTCTTTCATGGATAATTGATTGACTGCCCTATGCTGTGTGACCTTGTTGCTGTTGTTATTTTACAAGCTTGACCACTCTGGAGGAAGCTCCAGTGCACAGGTAAACTTCTAGTTGCATTTTCAAATGACACATTATTTTAAAACTTTTTACAGTTGTCTAAAATCACTGACATCATGTTCTTTTTAGAGATTTAACTTTTACCCACAAGTACCTCCAGTTTTTCCTCAGATCCTTTTCCCCAGCTTCCACACCCACCCTTGGTAAGTACGGGTGGGTTTGGGGAAATCTCAAATTTATTAGTTTGATGACAGTTATGAAAATTTCCAATTTTTTCTGTAAAAATATGAGGTGGTAAGTCACAAGGCATCGACTACTCCTACTCCTCTCCCTTTGTAGTTTGCAGGAATTAGCAAACCGCCCTCAGATCATCAGCGACCTCTTCCATCCTCCAGGGCTCTACACTTGCCCAGGAAGGTGTTTATGCTGGACTGATTACTTCCATTAAGATAAGTCTACTTTTCATAGAAAGAACACCTTTCTTTAACATCTGTTCTTTTACCTTACTGCTTTCTTTTCACTAAAAAGTTTTTCCCAGCTTTTAACTTTTTCCTCAAAGTCAAGCAATAAAACTACCTTACTTGTCTTGATGGATCCTCTCCAATCCCTCCTAATACCTGGAATTGTGTAACTTTTCTTCAATAAAGCCCAGAAGCCGGGCGTGGTGGCGCACGCCTTTAATCCCAGCACTCAGGAGGCTGAGGTAGGCGGAGCGTTGTGGGTTCGAGGCCGGCTTGGGCTACAACGCGAGCACAAGGCCGGCCTGAGCTACATAGTGCGACCCTGCCTCAAAAAAACCTGGGCCGGGAGTTTGGCTCAGTGGCTTAAGCGCCTGCCCTGGCAGGCGCGAGGTTGTGAGTTCAATCTCCGGTGCCGCAAAAAAAAAAAAAAATAAAAAAAAAAAAATAAAGCCCAGAACAGAACTAAAGTCATGAATTTACTTCAAATATGACCCTTCAGTGGGTAGAAACAGAACATTCTCTCAGCTAATATTTACTGTGTTACCTACTACATAACAGGGTCAAGAGCAACAGCCAGAAATACAAAAAGCGTAAGTTTATGATCTGATTGGGAAGGTCAATTCACAAATGAAAAATACCATGTAGTTTGATAAGTGCTTCTGGACGCAAATACAAAGCAAAGTTAGGCTGTTAGTCCAAGAATCCACAAAGGCGACAGTGCCTACCAGAGCCAGGTCCCAAAGGGTAAGAGGTGGGTGTGCCCTTCTGTGCAGGACACGGATCTGAGGGCAGAGGGGAGCTGGGACAGAATGATCCCCAACATGAGGCTGCAGCACAGGGCGGGGCCACATTCAATCCAGACAGTAAGAGATGATGTTTTGTCCTAGGTACCAGGGATCAAACGCACGACCTTGTGCTTGCCAGGCAGGTGCTGACACTACCGAGCTAAATCCCCGGCCATAGAGATGATGTTTTCAAAAGATCACATACATTTTAAAACAGCATCTCGTCTAGTTTCTTGTCTGATCTGCCAAACACTTTAAAAATACATTTTTCATAATTTCATATATAAATGTAATAAACTTCTACATAACTTCAGACTGTATGTAATTTCTCTCAACTGTAATCAGCTTTTGGGAATTTGTCACTAAACTCTTCATGGAACATGTCTTTAATGTTTTCACATATCAAGTCCTAGCTGCTTGATTTTTAAATATTTATAATTAATTGCTAATTATTTTGGTTCTAATTGGGATAGGTACATTGTTCTGAAATTCAGATTTGTTTTTAATTAAAGTAAACGCTAACATTCTTAAGTAGGAATTCTTATTAATTCCCATTTGGGGTGTGTGTGTGTGTGTGTGTGTGCGCGCACGCATGTATATGCAGTCAAAAATTTATTCCCAGTTGAGCATGGTAGTGCACCTGTAATCTCAGCACCTGGGAGGCTGAGGCAGGAGGATTGCCATGAGTTTGAGGCCAACCTGGGCTACATAGGGAGTTCCAGGCCAGCCTGAACTGCATAGTGAAACCCTGTCTTAAAAAAAACAAAAAAAAAATCTCCCAAATGGCTCAATACTAAAGCATAGAATTATATTATCTAGGATACCAACAAATTAGAGAAAAATTACTACCAATAGGTACTTATAGTACAATGATAAAATTCACTGTTATTTAACATTGCTGGCCCGTCAACATTTTACTTTTAAAATAATGCAGGTTTATGGAGCAAGTTAAAATCACTAGTATTTGAAACAGAAACTCTTCCTACCACCAGATGGCAGAATGGTATTAAAAGCAAACAAGAAGGACCTATTGGTGGATTTGTCAGAGCTATCAATGCTGACTCTCAATATAACTGACTCTAAATATAACTAAACCTCTTGGAAGAAAAACAAATTATATAGAATCCTGGGAACTGTCTTCCTGGGGGCAGTGTCTTCTCCAACGCTCTCCTTAGTCCTCGACACACAATACATTCTGCACAGATGGATGAACAGACGGACAGGAGAGAATGAGAAAAAGCTGTAAGGAAATGTCTGCGGGCTGTTTCACTCACAATTTACATTTTTCCTTTTTGTAAATATCAATTCCTCTTCCTTTTCCTTATGATCCAAATCAGGTAATTACACTTAAAGCTTCTTTTAAGCAAATATTTAAGTAAATAGAAAATAAAAATTTGAAAAGGTTGATTTTAAATGAATTTGATACCAAGATGATATAATTACGACTAAATTTGGGGAGCCAGCAGTTAATAACTGACATTTTGTTGGATCTGAACAATTTAGTATACACATCTCACCCCTGAAAATTGAACTACCAACCTGAACCATTTGGTGATTGCATGGAGTAAACTCAGAGGCCAGTGCAACAATCATTTAATTTGAAGTCAAATGATCAGGAGATGTAAGGTTCAGGTTTGCTCTTTAGGATACTTGAGTAATCAGACTACTTTGAGCCTCCTAGTAGTAAAATCAGTTGATTCAAAAGTTCATTTCACCTCTAGAATGTTATGCTTACATTTGTCACTTGTGGGAAAAAAGTACGTTCTTATTGAATCGTAATCTGTTGAAGGCTTTCAACTAGTTTAAGGTTACGGTCATAATCTACACGCATGTTTAAATTTTGCTTTTCATAAGACTTAACTGAACTAATGATACTTATGATGAAACTGATTCAGTCAAAAATCAAATGAAAGTTGTCTAAAATCCAAAATTGAAAATAATTTATTAAAATTAAAATAACATTAGTTTTTTTTTTTTCTAAAAATGTTATCTAACAGTATAATGCTTTTTTCAACCCAGCAAGCACAGACTGAACAATCTTCACAAGAAATCCCTGCTTCTTAGGGTCCACAAAAGAAAATATGGACTATATTTTCCAAGATAAATTTTAAAAAGGTTGCCAAGATGGGTACTCAAAGGATTGGTGAATATGAATCTTAGAGATGGTATTTTAGAAATGCTATGAATTCTAAAAAGCATGTTTTCATTTATCTTGCTAATTTAAAATTGTAACACAAAAAATAATTAAATGCTGAATTGTAACTCCTTGATTATTTTTTGTTTATTTTGTTCTAGGTCCTAATACCTAATGATCTTATAATAGTAAATACTGTCTGCCTGGTTAATGTATAAGGTCCATAGCAATACTACATTCAATATCCTTTATGGTAAGAATTCACACTGAAAATCACTACCTTTATGAGTACAATTCATTGGACACAAAATAAAGCACGGCTGTTAAATTCAAAGCTAAAAACAATGTCAATGCACAAGAACAGTTCTATATTCATTTATTCAATTCCTCCAAACTATAAAGCAAAACAATTTCTTCTATTGATTAGAGTGAGTGGAGTCAGAAGACTCAGGGTTATAGATAGAACAAATGGCTTTAGGAAAGACAAAACAGATTTGGTTATTTCTTTACTAGTGAACAATTAGCATAAATACACAAAACATTATACATTATCAAATCTAAATTCTAACATGTTTTTAATAAACACCACACAATTCAACTTTTTAATGAGGTGATTTACTGGTACAATAAATTACTCCAAATCTTAGTTTATGAAAATATAAGAGAAATACTTGAATAGTTACAAAAGATAACACTAAAAAATTCCATTCCTTTGTCTAAACACACTTTTCCCACGGACATTTCTGAAATCAGAACGAGTCTCATGATGGACAATACAGACAATCTAGGATATTTTTCTTTAAAATGCTGTTATTAATGAAACACAACATTTTATTACTAATAGCATCTTAGAATGCTAAGGGAGCCGGGGATTTTGCACAAGTGCCTGCCTGGCGAGTGCGAGGTCATAAGTTCGATCCCTGGTACCAAAACACAACAAAACAATAAAAAAAGAATGCTAAGGGACATGAGGTATTCTTTTATTAAAAGGAAGAAAATTAGGCCTTAATCATTTGGGTTGCCTGACACACAACTTTTCAGAATTCTTTAATACAGACTGATGAAAGTTATCCGGAGGCCCATTTAAACACACCAGGAAACTGAAAGTCAAACAGGTAGCCTCCAAGCCTGACCAAATGAAAGCCTTGGAGCCCAACGCCCGGTGCTCTTCCCCAGCCCACTCTGCATAAACAACTTTCCATTCCGCTTCCACAGGGCACACCTCAAGGCAGGTGCACGCATCTCCTAACACGGGGTCAGTCTGTGTGGTGCAAAGGCTACAAACCTGGAGACTTCTGCTCTGACTCTCACTCAAGTTTGCTTTCATTTAAAACATACTATAACAAAAATGTAGAGGCTAAAAAGGTGTATCCTTTTTTTAAAATAAAATATAACTAAAATTACATATAGTATGTGTTTATTTTAATCTTCCAAGAGAGAAACTGATGAATCAAAGTATTTTCAATCTCAATTGTGAGAAACTGGATTTTCACCCACACAGCTTCCCTTCCAACAGGTTTCACCACCCGAAAGCACTTTGAACTTCCTACCATTTGGATACTTGGATCAGGCCGTCAGAGGCCACGAGAAAAATGAAGCTCCAGGTTTCAGAAAACACATTAGCAGGTTCAATTTATCAGCACTGAAGTGTAACATTATTTTCTACCCCTAACCCAATCATATCCATATTAACACATTAACAATAAAATAGCCATAAAATGGGATAGATGGGTAGGGATGAGGAAGTAATTACTGTGAAAAGGTCTTCATATATCTGTACCGTCTATTTCAACAGAAATAATTCCATCACTATTACACTAGAAGTTATACACAGTTAGTAAAATGTCCAAATGTCTTTCCCCCAGTGCTACTACATATTACTTTTAAGACAATTATGCCCTTAGGCATATTTAGCATATTTGTGTTTGAAATGCTTCAGTGGGCTCAAGAATACCAGCTGGAAAGACAAATACTGATTGTGACCATTTAGTCTATGGTTAAGAGAAGATCAAATGAACTGCCTCTGTGACAAGATCATGTAAGCAATTTCAGCAATGCCACCCCATCAGGCTTGGCCCTTATATCTCAGTTACTCTGACTGACAATGAGTACTGCTCATGAAACACAAGCTTCCCGACTATACCCTGAAAGCAACAGATCACAAAAGATTCATAACCTCAAGGGGAATAGACAAAAAAAAGAGAATCCAGACCTAGGAAGACAAGCTGGGTTCCCTACTGGATAAAACCTTAAATAGCATTTCAAAATACCTGTTTCTTCATCTGTGAGAGTACCACCTCAATTCACAGGACTTTTGTGAAAATTCTGATATAATACAAACATTCATTAAATGTTATTCTAACTAATTATTTTACTACATGTCTCTAAAGGAAAAGAAAAATTATTTTTTATATCTAAGACATAAGAACAGCAAAGAGGAAAGGAGTATTCTGGTGAGATAGGAGCAGGTATAACTTCAGGAAGGTCTTAAGCTAATGTTTTCATTTGTTTTTTCCTATTCAGATGGTGCTGAATATTTACAGTTCTCAGAAGAGTATATGCTTCTAGCTTATCTACAAATAAAAAATTTTATTTTTCATACTCTACAAAAGTTCCAGTGTGTTACAGTTATGTTCCTATGGCCCCACCAAGTCTCATGCAATCATGGCATGGACACAGCTGAGTCTGGTGTTCATGATTGGTTTGTTGTCTGGCACTGGGACTGGCGATGTGAGTGCTGCACCTGCCCAGGGGTGGAGCCGACATACAGTGTAAGGGCAGGAAGAAGGCGTGTCTTCCCTCTCTGGCAGGTTCGTGCCTTGCTGTTTGGCGGCCACCCTGAATGTCTGCCCCACCGTGCTACCCTGCCTTGCAGCCAGCTGAATATGGACTGAAACCTCCAAGAACTGTAAGAAATAAACCTTTTCTTCCCTAATTTTGGGTGTCTGGTGTTCTGTCTCAGCAACGAGAAAAAAGTAACCAAGACACAAGGAAAACTCCAAAGTACCACAAAGAATTTGTGATTTACAAACTAGTCATTTGCTTTAGTTGTACTTTAAATAAAATTTTAACATAATCCAGTGTCTATTACTTTCAGTTTAAATATATCAAAACTATTAAACATGAATAAAAGCCATTTTTCATAAAGTAGCTCACGTTTTTTTGAGAGCTTCTGTAAGTACTGTCAAGTTCAGAGAGTCCTATTTCATGCCAGAAAGAGAAATTTCTTCTTGCCAAACACTAAAAGTCAAAGCGCCTTCCTGCCGGGGCTAGGTCTGCAACCTGCCCCCCAAGGAACGTCATCTTTATCAAGTGTAAGTCCGCTAGGACACAGCCTGGGGACCAGGGATGGTGGATTCTAAACAAATTCAAGGTATTCTGAAATCAAACATGTAAATGTTTCCCAGCAAACCTGCAAGGTGGACCAAGGTGGGAAGGCCTCCTGTCAGTTCAGTTCAGGGTTACTAACAATAAATACTAATGGAATATCAATAAAAATTTAAAAATAAATAAATAAAAATGACTTGTTTAGCCTTAACCTAGTTCTGTTCCCAAGCTACAGAGCAAACCTAAGCCCTTTCTCAGACATCTAAAGGAAGCTACCACGTCAGTTTCCCCCGGGGCCTCCTCTCCTTTGGATGTTCCGTCCACGTTCCTCTGGAGTGAAGAAGGCAGTGGGACCTCTCCTACACCGGGCGACAGGAGTCGCCATCACGGGCCTTTCCAATGGCTCTCTAGAGCCTGCATGTGCTACATGGGTCCACTGGGACAATGCAGTGCTACTTTACTTTCCTCTTCCTTACGTCCAAGTGACAGACCCTGGATACCAACCTTCTGCTTTCCTGATTTAGAACGTTAACCACACATCTCTGAAAAACTTACTCCAGCCTTAACACTCTGTAAGGAAAGCACTGGCCACGTGTGGTGGGGTGCACCTGTAATCTCTGCACTCGGGAGGCTGCGGCAGGATTGCTGTGAGTTTGAGGCCAGCCTGCAAAGTGAGTTCAAGGTCAGCCTGAACTACATGAGACCCCGTCTCAAAACGACAAAACAACAAACAAACAAAAAACATCAGTCACAAGGACCACCCTCAGACCCCGCCAGATGTCAGTTCCTTTCTATTCCTTTCTACATCCATTTTTAATCAATTTGTGGCACGCAGCAGTTATAACAGAATAAAACTGTGGGCCAGGGATATACATCAGTGGCATAAGCACCTGCCTGGCAAGTGCAAGGTATTGAGTTTGATCCCCGATCCCCAGTAAAAAAAAAAAAAAAAAATTTCCACAAATGCTAACTCCCTGGGCAGATTAAGTTTAGATTAAGTTTAGGATTTCTGAAAATAAAAATAGAAACTATTATTCACTGATCTTGACCTTACTGGCTAAAAGAAAAACTGTAATTTATGGAACTGATGACTCAAAAATCAAGAATACATGAAGTTTTCACTTTTTTCAGATTAGCAGGACAAAAAGAACTAGAACATGATGGAAAACAGAAGTCACGGCCAGTCAGGAATTTATTTTTAGTCTAGTTACAATTTGTCACACAGTATCAGTTATTTAAATTTGGCCATGGCATGCTTAAATAGAACACATACAAAATATTACTATATCAAATCCTTTTGACCAGAAGGATGAAAATTTTTAGCACATTTACTCGTTTTATTCTAATGCCAAACCTTCTGAATATAAACACTGTGAATGTGAGTAAAATGACTTCCGGGTCCCCACGGCCGCTCGGTGTGGCTCTCCCCTCCTCGGGACCTGCTCCCAGCGGCCTCCCAGGCCCTGGGGCGCAGGCTAAGGCCCGCGGCAGTCGGCTTCCGAGTCCTCGCTCCAGTGTGCGTCCCGCTTCTCGGCCACGAGGCGGATGAACTGTGAGTGGCTGGCATACAGCTCCAACTTGTCGCTGATGTCCACCCATTTCACCTTCCCAGCATCGTCCCCAGCTTCCAGGGCAAGGTTGTCCATGATCTCACCTGGCCATTAGGAAACCGCCGTCAAAACAAGGGATTTGCTTTTTTTGCACAACTCTATATACTCAAGCAACACCAAACCAGAAACCCAATAGGATGTATTTATGATGACATTTATACATACATGTAAGTGTATTTATTAAAATATTTCTAGTTATAATTATTAACAAGTAAAATAAGTGTTGTCGCAGGAATGCAAGTGGCATATTTCTACAGGACAATCTGACAATGTTGATCAGGTGTTTTTAGAAAGGAAATGCATACTCCTGGGTAATGAAATAATATTTTTTAAAATATTTTCCCCTTTGCATCCTCTGTATTCTAAATAACTTTCCTTGTATAATAATTAGCTTTATAAAAAGAAGTAATTTACATTTTAGCGCACAGATTTCCAAATCCCAATGCCTAAATGATAGCCCTTTGCATATCCTCACTGTGTCTATATCTAACCACCAATGCAGAAACAGAACTACAAAGCCGACCTGAAGGGCCGGGGTGGAGCTCAGCAGGAGAGCACTTGCCTAGCAGGCACAAAGCCTGGGGTTCTAGCCCCAGCACTGCAAAACAAAGGAAACCCAAATCCAAAAATTAAATGGAAATAATCAGGTTACCTAAGTAACAATTTCCTCTAAAGTCATTTTTTTTTAAAATCAGAATTAATGTCTAAAATGTTCTTTAAAATCGGGGACAAACACTAACACCACACACACACACACACACACACACACACACACACACCCCCGTAAGCAACCTGCTGTTTCGGAGGTCTGGCTGGATTAATAGCAACCAAGGAACATCAACCAACTTTTGTTTTGTAGATTTGGCCAGGCCTCTGGGCAGCAACCCAAGCATCTCTTTATAACAGGCAATGTAGCAAGTATGGGGGATTCTCTTCTGTCTTGTCTTTTATTATTAATAAAATATAA
>RJWM01033131.1:0-20866 GCA_004363535.1 Dasyprocta punctata | reverse complement strand
ATACCTCTTGTTATTATTGAAATAACTACCCATAACATCAGGTCTAATATAACCAAGCAAAATAGTTCAGAGTGAAACCAATAAAGCATAAAAGAATGGTCATACATAAGAGAAACAAAAAACTAAAGAGATCAGCAAACAACAACAACATATCCGATACTGTAAAATTATAGGTTTAGTAATTTAGATGGTTGGAATTTTACAGTGATTGCAACATTGTATATTGTTGCCACTAAAGGGGCTGTTCAGATTGACAGGTAAAGACATGTAGGATTGATCTGGTCTTATGGATATCAACTGTTCTCTCTCACCAGTTAATGCATTTAGTAGTATAGACTTTTAAATTATCTTATGAATACCCTTATATAAAACTATGTCTTTTTTCCATACCTTCCTTCCTCGGTTCCCCTTGTAATACCTCTTATTGTCTTCAAACTAAATGTGCTTACCAATTGGCCAATTATAGTTGAACGAAACAGTACTGAATAAAACCAATAGCAAATAAGATAATGGAGGCAATACATATTAATGCAACATTGATTTCTATAATGCCTCATGTTAGCTTCAAGGCAGTTGCCTATATCATCTGTTGTAACACAATCATACTAAGATAGGTTAAAATCCCTCCGAACAGAGCAGTGAAAGTAATACCTGGTTTTGAAGCAGGGTGATCATATATCACTGAAGGCTACCCTTATAAATTTTGTTATCTTTACAATAGCTGACTTTGTCATCATTTATGATGAAGATAGGCTGGTTGAGGTAGAATAGGATTAAACTAAACAGCTCATTGAAAACAATACTGCACTTAAATCCCGTTAATGGATTATTCATTTGTCTGCCCTACTTGGTGGTATCTCTCTGTCGCTTTTTCTGGAGCTGTGGACTTCATCTCTCTCTAGAATGTCCTTCAGTATTCTCTGTAGGGTTGGCTCAGTTGTCATAAATTTCTTTAGTTGTTCTTTGTCATGGAAGTATCTTGTTTCTCTGTTGCTTTTAAAAGATAATTTTGCAGGGTACATTAATCTGGGTTGGAAGTTATTTTCCTTCAGGGCTTGAAATATTTCACTCCAAGCTCTTCTTGACCTGATGATTTGTGTTGAGAAGTCGGTGGTGATTCTGATGGGCCTTCCTTTGTAGGTAATCTGTCTCTTTTCTCTAATAGCTTTTAATATTATATTTTTATGTTGAATTTCTGGAATCTTGATTATTATATGTCTGGGTGTAGGCCTGTTTTGGTCAATTTTAGCTGGAGTTCTATATGCTTCAGTTATCTGAAAGTCTCTTCCTGTTCCCATGCTTGGGAAGTTTTCTGAAATTATTTCTGTAAATAGTCTTTTAATTTGATTTGTATTAACCCCTGCTTTTTCACTCACACCTTTTATTTGTAAGTTATGTTTCCTTGGGTTGTCTTGCAGCCATTGCACTGCCACTTCCAGATTTCTAATTATCTTGAGAAAGTGTCTCCTTTCTCTCTCCCAAGTTTCCATTCTTTCTTCCAGATATGAAAGTCTATCCTTAGTTTCCTTCAAGTGGTTCTGCCAACTTTTATTGGAGTCTTTGATATCCTGGTAGTCTCTCTGAATCTGATTAATGCGTTCTAAGTCTTTATTTGTTTCATTCTCAATTTCCTTTGATTTTCCATCCTCCACCTTTCCAGCTATGTTTCCTTTAGAGGCACTTAGCGATTCCCCTATTATGTATTTCATTTCAATTCTCAGTTGGACTAACAGTGCCACTTTAATTTCTTTCATAGCTTCATGGAGTTGTCTCCCCACTTCGGTTGTCATCTCCTCTGAGAGTTTAATTTTTGGACTCCCGACCTTGTCTGCCTTTGTGTCATCTGGGTTTGTGCTGCTTGTATCAGAGTCCAGAGAGTGCCCTCTACCTTTCCGTCTTGGTATTTTCCTGGGCTCAGCTGAGAGCCCGTGTTGGCCCACTGTGTGTTTCCCCAGCCCGCCTCTGCTCCGCGGATGTCTGCTGCAGTGCACGAGGGTAGGGCCGCTCCCTGTGAACCCGTACTGGGCTGTCCGCCAAACTTCCCCTATCACCCCTAGGGCGCCTGCGCAGATTCCACCACAACCTTCCAGGAACTGTGCCTAATTAGGTGCAGTTCCGGTCTCAAGATGGATGCCTGTCCCTCGCTCTCCCTTGGGTGTAGAGGGGTGGGGGGCTGGGGGCCGTTGGGTTCGCTCACTCGCCTGCTCGCGATCACCTCGCTGCACAATTGACTGCTGCAGCAGCCGTAAGAATTCGACTGATTATTGCCAGCACCACAAAGGCACTTTCTCAGTTTGGGTCACAGTGCTAATTGGATTCGGCTCTGGTCAGAGGTGCTGCTGGTCTCCGCCTTTGTTTATTTCATTTTTTTTTACTCTTTCTGTGGGCTACAATTCTCGTTTCAGATTCTTTTTGGGTCTAGAGGACCCATCTCCCTCTTTTTTCCTTCTCTCTGTTATTATATTGTTTTATATTCCAGCATTTGGATGGTATATTCAGGGAGTCTCCCTACCGTGGTGTTATCTGGGCAGCCATCTTGCAGGAAGTCTCCACCATCCCATTTGTATAAGCAGGAAAACTGAGAATAAGAAATATTACATGTACTTTCCAATGTAGAAGAGATAGCTAATGACCCAGCCAAGAATCAAAATTGGATCCTTTTGTTACAAATCCAGTACTTCCTCTGCTATAATGCATTGTTACATAGTTTTTGTGGATAGTGTGGTTTAGCATTTCTCTACAAAAATGTCATATTGCTACAAGTCTACAAGGCTACAATATAGATGTGAAAATTCAATATTGCAAAGACACACTTAATAATACATGTTTAAATAGAGGATGACTGTCCAAATGATTCTCATACTTTAGTGTAGATCAAAATTGTCTTGGAAATTTGTTAATACAGATCTCTAGATTAATAAAGGAAGCTAAAGATGAGTTTATACAACACTAATTCTATGGTTCTACTTCTGGAAAACCTGTAAAAGAGCTTCTCTATATGTTTCCTTTCCAATCTTTTTTAAAATTAAATTTACTTTTCAATTGTCCTTATAGAGTACACAAATGATAAGGAAATGCTGAATCAACCAGATACTCAGAAAATAGCACCAAACAATGCTCAAACCTAGCACTGGCAGGAACCACTCTTGCTATTGCCAAATTTATTCTGGCAGCACAAAGATCCTGGGAATGTGGGAACTGCAAACAAGACCACAATGGCTGCAGTCCAGGGTTTGTTGCATTCACTGGACATCTTGAATTCTAAATTTCCAGAAATATCTGTTGGGTAGAAATTCTCCACCCACACAAAGACATGAATGAGGTTTAAATGTTGGAGTAACTCAGAGCTGGAAAAGTAATAGCCTTTATGCTAATCACAGATGCCTAAATAGTATTTGCCAAAGAAATCAATAGACAACCACTTCACCATACTAGATATCTCAGTTTAGAACCATAATTCTTTTTCATTTCGTCTTTTAACTTAAAAATTCATATTCCAAATGTTTGTTTGTTTCACTGGTTTTGTTTTCTTCCATGCATCTGTTCATTTATTTAAGTAAAATCATCTAATTTTTGCTTCTGTTTTCTCTAGTTACAGTATCACATCTGCTTACCATATTTATTCCTAATTGATTTGAAATAAATGGCAATTTCATGCCTAACCCTTTAGTTTACACTTCAGAGTTAACTGCATTTATCGAAAGATAAAGTTTTGCCTTTCTGTTTTGTCAAACATTCTATGGCTTCCAAGAATTTAGGTGTGTGTGTCAGGGTGTTTGTTTTTTAATGTATGAGTCTTTCTTGTTTTTGGCTTGGATCCACAGTTGATAAATACATATTATTTATTCAGTGCTTAATCCTTATATAAGACTTTAATATACCTTTTTCAGTTAGTATTGAAAATATATTAGGCTGATGTATGTATCCCAACTTGTGAGATGATTCTGATGGATTACAATAAAATTCTATCAAAAGTTAATAAAAGCACTTAGTAGATAGATGTCTATAGAGTGTTCCACCACACATAAGAATAAACATTCCTCTCAGGTACACTTGGAATGTTCTCCAAAATAGAACACATACTAGCCCATAGAATATGCTTTTCTAAAGAAAAGAAATTGAAATTATTCCATGCATAGTACAGTGCAATGAAAATAGAAATCAAGAGCAAAAGAAACAAAAAAAAGTATATAAAAACCTGGAAATTAAATAACACCCTCCTGAACAACCAATGGGTCACAGATAAAATTAAAGAAGAAATTAAATGGTATCTACAATTAAATGATAATGCTGATACAATATACCAGAACTTATGGGATGCAATGAAAGCAGTCCTAAGAGGGAAATTTTTAACAGTGAAATCTCACACTAGGAAAACAGAATGAACTCAAATAAATAACCTAATATTGAACCTCAAACTTCTCAAAAAAGAAGAACAAATCAAACCCATTGCTGGTATGAGGGAGGAAATTATAAAGGTTAGAGCAGAAATTAATGCAAATAAGACTAAGAAAACAACACAAAGAATCAATGAATTGAAGAGTTGGTTCTTTGAAAAATTAAATGAAATTCATAAACCCTTAGCCAAAATTATCAAAAAGAGGAAAGAAAAGACTCAGAATCATGCAATCAGGAATGAAAAATGTGAAATCACAATGGATTCTGTGGACTCAAGACCAATCACGTTAATGAACATAGATGCAAAAGTTCTTAATAAGATACTGGCAGACAGAATGCAGCAAATCATCAAGATTATTCACCATGACCAAACAGGATTCATCCTAAGGGTGCAGGGATGGTTCATAATATACAAATCAATAAAAGTATTACACCATATCAACATTACCAAAGACAAAAATCAAATAATCATCTCAATAGATGCATAAAAAGCATTTGACAAAATCCAAAACTCATTCATGATAAAAAAAAAAAACCTACAGAAAATTGGAACAGATGGACTCAGTCTCAATCTGATAAAAGCCAACTATGACAAACCAACAGCCAACATCATATTAAAGAGGCAAAACTGAAAGCTTTCACTCTAAAATCAGGAACATGACAAGGATGTCCACTATCACCACCCCTATTTAATATAGTTCTGGAAACATTAGCCAGAACAATTAGATGAGAAAAAGAAGTAAAAGGAATAAGGATAGGAAAGGAGGAAGTTAAATTATCATTATTTGCAGATGACATGATGCTCTACATAGAAGACCTCAAAACTCCATCAAAAGACTTACAGATTTAGTCACTGAATTCAGTAACATAGCTAAATACAGTCAACACAAAAATCAATGTCATTCCCTGTACACTAACAACAAATGCACTGTGAGGGAAATTAGGGAAACAACATCTTTCACAATAGCATTTAAAAAATTAAATATTTAAGAATCAATTTAACAAAGGAAGTAAAAGATTTACATTGAAAATTATAGCATTCTGAAAATGGATAAGGAAGAGAATGTGAGAAAACAGAAAGATATTCTTTGCTCATGGATAGGAAGAACCAACATAGTGAAAATGGCCATACTCCCCAAATTGTTATACACAGTTAATATAATCCCAATCAAAATACAATTAGCATACCTCATAGAGTCAGAGAAAACATTTCTAAAATTCATTGGGAAGTAGAAGAGACCTAGAATAGCAAAAACAATCCTAGGTAACAAAAGCAAGGTAGGGAACATCACAATTCCTGACTTGAAATTATACTACAAGGCTACTGTGATTAAAAAAAAACAAAACAAAAACAAAAACAAAAAAACACATGGTACTGGTAAAATAAAACAGACCTGAGGATCAGTGAAACAGATCAGAAGATGCAGAAACAACTCCAAACACATTCAGGCACCTTATCTCTGACAAAGGAGCCAAGCACATTCACTGGGAGAAAAATAGCCTCTTCAACAAAGAGTGATAGAAACCTAGTTTTTCACATACCAAAGACATGCATGACATCTCTTTCACCATGCACAAAAAAAAAAAAAAAAATCAAAATAGATCAAAGATCTAAATATTAAAACAGTAATACTAAATCTGCTGGAAAAGAGAATAGATAAAACACTCAGACCTAGATATGAAGCAAAGATTTCATGAACAAAACCCTGATCACTGAGGAAATACTAAAAGAATCAACAACTGGGATCTTACCCTATTAAAAAGTTTTTGTACAGTGTCTTGGTTACTTTTCTCTTGTTGCTGGGACAAAATACCCAGCACCCAAAATGAAGGAAGGAAACGTTTACTTAGCTCACTATTTGTAGAAGTTTCAGTCCGTAACCAGCTGGCTCCAAGGCAGGGTGGCATGGCACTGGAGCAACACTTCAAGGCAGCAGACAGCAAAAGCAACCAGAGCAAAAGGGTAGGGGAGAACAAGCCTCTTCTCCTTTATATCATAAACACACTACCCTCCCCCAGGGCAAATGTAGCACTCACACTACTTCTGTACCCTCTTGCACAGGCTGAGGATATTTACAAAGTAAGGATCCTGGCTCCCTGCTGTGTCTCTTAGTTAAATTTCTAACCTTCGCAAATTGACACAGTATATCAATCATAGAACAGAGTGAAAGAAATTGCCAGTAGAGTGAAGACAACCCACAGAGTGGGAAAAAATCTTAGCCAGTTGTCCCTCAGAAAAAGGGTAAATATCTAGACTATATAAAGAATTGAAAAGCATCAGACCCCCCGAAGTTAAAGACTCAATTCAAAAATGGACATCTGAGATGAATATATACTTCTCAGCAGAAGAAATGCAAATGGCAAATAGATATATGAAAAAAATGTTCAATATCACTGATCATTTGAAGATGCAAACTAAGATGATGAGATCCCATCTGACCCCAGAAATAATAGCTATCATCAAGAAATCAACTAATAACAAATGCTGGTGGGGATGTGAGGAAAAAGGAACTCTTTTCCACTATTGGGAATGTAGACTGATACAATCACTCTGGAAATCAGTGTGGGGATTCTTCAATAAACTAGGATTGGAGGTCCCATTTGACCCAGTTTTTCCCCTTCTGGATCTCTTCCTAAAAGAATTAAAAACATCATACCATAGTGATATATGTGCACCCATGTTTATAGCAGCACAATTTGTAATAACTAAATCTTGGGAACAACCCAAATGCCCATCAACCTAGTAATTGGATAAAAAAGATGTGGGATTTTTACACACTAGAGTGATACTCAGCCACCTGAGACATTTCTAGGTAAATGGATGTACCTTGAGACCATATTCTTAAGTGAAATCTATAAGACACACACGTGTAAATATCACATCATTTCTCTAGTGTGAGTTGCCACATGTGTAAATAAGGACAAAAGTGTATAAACAATATTGTGAAGTAGAAATAAATTGTTCAAAAGAAAGGAGAACTAGGGAGGGGAGAAGGGGAAAGGAAGGAAAGGGAAAGAAAAGCAAAATGATGGGGGAAAAAAAAAGAGTCTATACCCTCAAGTGAAATAAATCAGACACACATGTTTAAATATCACATCATTTCTCTAGTGTGAGAAATGGAAAGGGTAAATGAGGACCAAAATGTAAACTAGATATTGGGAAATTGGAAGAAAATATTCAAATGAGAAAGGAAACAAGGCATGGGAAAGGGGAAAAGGAAGGAAGGGAAAACAAAAAAGAGAATACAAAGGATAAAACGGAAACAAAGCTTTTGAAAATAAGTATGGGAAGAAAGTTTGAAGGAAGGGGAAGGAATTGGAGGAAAAAGAAGAGTCACAATACATAAGGTACAGGTACAAACTTCCTTACATGTATCTAAAATATACCAGTAAAGTTAATCAAAACGATAAATAAAAGTTAATAAAATTTTCAAGAATGTAATCAAGTATTTCTCAAAGTAGTCCCTGAAAATGTCTTTCATGAAGAATGTTGGAATCAATTTAATAAAGTCAGCAAAAATGTCCTTCTGGAAGTGTTTTTCACCCTGAACCATCTTGTGGTCTTCCCTCTGGCAATGTGCTCTCCAGCTTTGAGGAACACTACCTGGGTGGCCTCTCAGATGGATAGCCTCAGGCCTCTGTTGGTGTCCTAGGCATTATCTAGGGAAGGTCTCTAGTTTGCTTCTTGATCTAATCTTTGGTTATCATGCTTCCTAATAGTGTCATCAGAACAGGAATTGCCAGTTGTCACTTTCTCTAAAACATATATTTCTTTCTCCAGAGTCTTTAAACTTCTAATGCCCTTGGGGAGAGATAATATATTGAAAGAGGTCTCACTTTTTATTGTACCTAGGTGATTTAGCATATAGATTGCCAGACTTTACCTTCAGAGATTCTGACATGGTACACAGGTTGGAGCCCGAACAAGTGCAGTTTTCACAATGATAGTGATGTTGCTGGATGTAGACTCCACCTTTGAGAAGAACTGTCACTCGAAGTACCCACTGAGGATTGGACACTTCAACTGCATTATTTGCTAATTGTGTGACATTGAAGAAAAGACAAGGTCTCATACACTCAGTATACTCGCTAATAAACATTAAAAGTGACAAGCAACACCACCTAGGGTTATTGTGGGAATTCAATAAAAGTTGAGACACTCACAACACACACACTCACACACAGCGTTAACTCAGTCTGACTGAAGGACATGTTCCCGTAAATGTCCAATCTCTTCCAACCCTGAAGGCAGCTCAGTGGGCTTCTCCATAAAGAAATTGCTTCCCCTCTGTTGCAGACTACAGCAAATCTAACATGACTGACTCAACACCAAGATAGGCTCTCATTCTTTTAAATGAGAGTATTAGTAATTCTTCACAAAGAAATACTGCTTGTTTCTCTATAAAGAGTTGTCAAAGGGCTCCAGCTGCTTTGCCATTACTCTCATTAACTTCTCTGTGAAAATGCCAAATGACAAAAGGGTTCTAAGTGACAGGCACTGATCTCTGACTGTAACTCACTTGTTTAAAAGTCTCCAAACTGCCTATCTTTAAAAGCCTTTCTAAGTCATCCAAAATTAGCTTCAGCAGAAGAAAACTCAGTTGTGTTCCTTCTGGGCAAAGGATAATGAAAGCCAGTCTTTCTGCTAGTTTTTTTTTTTTTTTTTCTGTTTTGAGAGTACTTTTAATTTGAATCAAATAAATATATATTAACCAACAGAAATTGTGTTTTCTGTAGTCTTTTTCAAGGTTGCAAATTTCCACAGTCAGTTTGGATCTGATTTCATATTGGTTGTAAATATGCAATACTTGAAAAACAGAAACAGAGAACAATAAGCCAGATAGGACAAAATACAGGAAGGACCTAAAATTTTCATTTTCGTACTGAGTACTCACTTTGTTCAAGTTTTGTTATGCTGAAGCACTTTATGCAGATTCTTATTTGTTGTAACAATCCTGTCATAAAGGAAGATGTTTCATTCCCATTTTATGTATTATAAAACTGAGGATTTGAGAATTAAAGAGGTAAAGAAACAAATTCTCATATCTAGTATGTGGTGGGATCAGGATTCAAACTTGCCTTTCTAATGTTTGGTTCTTAATCATCACACCAAATTCCCTCTCTCTTTTCATTGGCACTGAGAAAGAAACACTAAGAATTCTTTATTCCTAAAATTTCATATGGGAATATTCAAACGCAAATTAAACACACACGCAAATATGGCAAATCTCAACAAAAGCTGAATCTAGATGAAGAGTGTCTGATGTTTATTGTACTATTTTTTCTATATTCACTAATTTGCATATTGCATGCACTATTCTGTTGCAGTTTTCTCTGATTTTTCAGTTATAATTTTTTTCATAATCAAAAGTTATAGGAAAAAGAAACATTCAACAAACTTCATAAAACATCGTCAATGGGGAAAGTTCAGATAGGGATTAAAAAAGAACAGCAAACAATGCAAACAAACATTCCAAAGAAGAATTTGCTGAAGAAACTGAAATTCTTTGAATTAATGTCTTAGTGCAAGTCTTTTCTTAATTCCCTTAGCTCTGGTCATTGGTGCCCATTGATCTACAAATCTGTGTAACACTGAGTGTCTACAGATCTTTCTGTACTTCCTTTAGGCACCTGAAATCATTATGGAAGTTCTCTTATTCATTTCAGTAGTAAAAATTTAACACTCTTTGTTAGGGTAAACTGAGGCACAGTTCTCACGTGTGGTCTTACCACTGATGATGCGAGTTTTTAGCAATGTTTGAGGACTTTATTGCAGACTGGGTACAGCTGAACCAAGGGCAAAAGGACCGAAGGGAAGAGAGCATATCTTTTACAAGAGTTTAGGTAGGGAGGGAGTACTGCTCAAGAGGGCTTGGAAAATGTTGGCCATTCGGGGGATGTAGGATGTCTCTGTGGTTTGGTTTTGTTTTGTTTTGTTTGAGACTGGCCATTGGTGTGCATCCGGTAAATATAACTATTTTTCCTGTACTCCTAAGATAATTCTCAGAGGTTAGCTCTGTTTTTCTCTGTCTGTGTCTGTCTGTCTCTGTCTCTGTCTCTCTCCCCAACCCACTCCTTTTAGATGTGGCTTTAGCATTGTACTATTCATGTTTGTACCGTATCGTATTTGAGACTATAGCAAACTTTTTTCTCAATTCTGGCATCAGTTTGCAGAATATTCCTTCTAAAATGCAAAACAAAGTTAAAACAAAATTAAATAAGATTTGTATAACACAGTTTGAATCATAATTTTCAATATGATAATCAAGTTAAAGTGTATCTTTTAAAAAGATCATAGAACCCCCTTACACTGTGCAACCACATATTCCTGAAGATCCTAAATTTAAACAGCTAATATTATAATCTATTTAAAGTACTGTGAAAAACATCACCCAGAAGGTTTGTACCATAATGATTAAATTTAACACTAAAAATCAGGCCTGTCTTTTTCCATATCTATCAACAACATATTTTACATGTAACTGATTCACAAAATACAATAATTCACCAGAAAATTTTAAACATCAGTAATCATCTTGTAGGCTGTAGGCCCAGTCATATAATTAGAACCAGAATTTTCTGGTTACAAAAGTGTTTAGAGCAAACTAAACAATTTCACAATTTCTGAAGACAATGCCCAGTTATTTACATTAGTGAATTAGTCCTACAAGATCAGTATAGTGAGGAGGTAAGAAATTTGAGCTTTAGACATAGGTTGTTTTCAAAAGTTTTGTATACAATTTTTCAAGTTCTCTCACCTCTTTTGTCTTCAGATTATTCACTGTTAAATGACAATAATGACAGGAGCTCTTCGATAATACTTTTGCAGTAATAGAATTTTTAAAATCCATATAGAATGTAAGACACAGGACCTGTCAACAATTAAGCCCTTAATCCATGCAACATATGATCATCATTATTATTTCCATGCAGTAGCACCAAATTCAGAAGGTCCAAAATTAACCTTATCTCAATCTTCTCCAAATTTACTTTCTTTTCTAATCTTGATTCTTATATATAACAAGACCATGATCCACTCATTTCCTCAAGATTGGAGTCTAGAAAAAAATCTCATTTTTTGTTGTTGGTGATGGTGAGTTTTGTTTATTATATTTTTTCTTTGTTTGCTTGTTTGTGACAGGGTATTGCTATGTACTTCATGCTGACCTTGATACTTGCTGTTTAATAGTAACATCTCCTTAGTAATTACACTGCACCAGTGATTCCTCACTAACAGCACTGTAGTTTGTCTTCTCTCCTGCGTGTTCTCTGATCCAGGTCCTCATCATGTCCCATCCAATTACTGCAAAAGCTCCTTTCTTCCAATCTTGCCCCTTCTCATATATTATCCCACAAGTTTTCCAAATAACAACTCTCAATTATCATTTTACTTTCTTTTTTAAAAGTATGTTATAATTTATTAATGGATTTTCAGGTTACTCCTCAAGCATGATGAATCAAACACATATGATCATCTCTGTTCCTTTCTGAAATCCTTACTACTTTTCTGTGTGTACAAAATAAACTTTGGCTCTTAAAACTTACTATCGCACTGCTTCTGTGGGCTGGGAATTTCAGTGTTTTACCTGGGGACTTTCTTTCAGAATTCCCTCCTATGGCTACAACCTAGGGGCCAGCCAGGCCCGCAGACTTATCTGAAGACTGCAGTGGAGAAGGCTGTGCTTGTAAGCTCCTTTGCAGGGCAGAAGTCAGTTTCCCTGAGGGCCCACATTCCACTGTGGGAATGGGCCTTGGGGAACCTTTTGCTCCTGGTCTTGTGACTTTCTCTGCAGAGCCTCTAGCAACCTGGAAGCTTGCTTCCCCAGAGCTAGCAACAGAGCGAGATTGGCAGAGAAAGCAGAGAAATACTGAGGTCAAAATCAGTAATTTTTGTACCTGAATCTCAGAGGTGAAATCCCTTTACATCAGTCACAAGCAACATGAGTCACTTAACTGCAACTTGTCCTCACAGAGTGGGGCGAGATGAGGGAAGGTACCGAAGGCAGGGACACCAGGACCCAGGAACCTCTGGGCCCTTTTCAGATGCTGCATATCAAGCCCTCTAAATTGTCTCAAAGACAAAGTGAATGAAGAAAACAAAACCAGAAGACAAAAAATTGAGCAAGCAAAGGGACTAATGTCATATTAATTAACAACTCATAGAAACCTGACACCCAAGTCCTTAAGATATTAAGCCAAACAGAAGCTAATCAGCTCACAATTCAAAGATCTACTTCCAAAAGATAATAGTGTACTTCAAAATGAGAGAGGTCAGTAAAGAGAAAGCAGTTCAAAAAGCAGCAGGTCTCAGAAAAAGCCTTTCGAGATAACAGAGTGTGACACAAGCTAAAGAACGAACACTTTAAACTGGAGCTGAGTCATCCCTTGTAGAGGACAGGATGTGCTAACACTGCTGGCTGCTAGAGAAAATTAAACAGATAAACTTCGGATATACTTGATCATATCCAGGAGATATTTTCAATTCTACCATAGAATTGAGGACTAGATAATTGTGAGAATAGGCACAAAGCTAAAAAAGGGGAAAAAAAAAAAAAAAAAAAGAAACTCAGAGTTCATTGACAATATTTAAAAAGTGACATATAAAATAAAGGGAACGTATTGATAGTACACAAATTTCAGCTGTAAAAACCTATGCACAGGATTTGGAAAGAATATTTGAAATAAGTTTATTGTAACAATAGGAGGTAAAGTTGTGTGTATGTATGGGGGGGAAATAAGTCTTTATCTTGCTTTATAAGGTATCCACATTTAAAAATCACCTTAACCTTTAATAAAATTTTAACACATACTGGGAACTATAGAAACACATTGAAATCCAAGATTATATACTCAGTGGAAATTCACAAAGGCATAGTTAATTTAAAATAAGACCCAACAGAAGATAATTATTCTGAGGTAGTTTTTTCCTTCTTTTAAAAAATTTATTATTAGATGCAACATATTATACTTGCAAATTTATATAGGATTTTAACAGGAAATTCAAATGAAATTAGAAAACTATGATATACTTCTCCTAGTTCTTATCCTACTAGCTCCCACTTGCTTTTTATAGAAATTATTCCCAAGCTTTAATTTAAAAATTTATTATGACTTCAGGCAAATTACTTAACTCTTTAAGTCTTCATTTCTGTAGGAGTGGAGGAATATGCATCTCAAACTTGGGAAAATATTTTAAATATGAAAAAATGTATATATTTTTAAAAAGTACTAGTTTTAGCATTCTGTATCTCCATAGGGTAAGGATAGTTTACAAAAATTTGAAATATATTTCAAAATAACTAGAAGAATCCAAAACTGACCAACACATGCAAATAATAAATGTTTGATGACATAGAAATGCTAACTACACTGATTTGATCGTTATACATGGAATATATGCATCAAATTATCATAGTGTATCACACAAATATGTACAAATATGTGAAAATTAAATTTCTCAAATTCTAAACCAATTAAAAAACAAAGCAAGAGGAATGAGAAGGAAGGAAGGAAAGAATGAAGTAAGGAAGGAAGTAAAGGAAAAAAGGAAGGGAGGAAAGAACAAAGGAAGTAAGAAAAGAAGGGAAGGAAAAAGATTATACTCACTACTTAGAAATATGGAGGTTAATTTCAAAAAAAAAACTAAAAGGAAGGGGGTCTAAGAGGAAATAAATCCCAACTATTATACTTTTGTAATCTTTATAATAAAAAATTCTTTTAAAATGTGATATATGTATAATTTTGATCAGGAAAATACTAAAATTTTAACATCTCCTTTATAAATAAATCTATTATAGAAAAGATTGCTTTTAAAAATATTTTTAGACTTGCCTATAGTCTTCATAACTTGCACTCAATTATAAGCAGTTTCTTAAAATAGCTTCTGCCTCCCCAGTTCATTTTGTTTGTGTGCTGCTCTCTCCCCTTTCTATCCCAAATCTTCTCTGTTTGACTTTTGCTCCCTTGGTCAGCAGCAGCTTAGATTTTCCTTATGTTCACCTATGAACTGGGTGTTAACCTTGCCAGTTCCATGTCCTACTCACACATTAAAACAGAACTGGTTCTCACACTGTTTTGTGTCCCTTCAACTTTTATCTGTATCTTTTCTCCTTTCTCAGAAAATATTGGCAATATTGTTGGCTACTTGGTTTTTGCCTTATTAAAATTCCTTTATGAAGTGACTAGCTCAATATTTCTAATGATACTTGGAGAGATGCCTTTAAATGTCTGATGTTCGTATTTAAAATAATTGTTAAATATTATGTTATGTACAATTATTGTAATGTATTGGAGAGGACTGTGAATGGTAGAGTTCGATTTCTTCCATGCAAATTCAAATTTCATGACTCTTCACAGTGAGACTTTTAGAAAATCATTTAAACTATTTATATTTTATATGAAAAATTGGGAAAATAATTGGACCTTTCTGGGAGAGGTGTTAGGATTGAGTAAGTATATGAAAAACACTAAAAGCAGTGCATGGTTCATGGGTATAAAAACCTACTTTAGTTTTAACTTTACCTCCATAATCCACAAAAAACTGAGTTGGCATTTTTTACTATGATTGTGTTTTTGTCTCTTTGCCTAGTGTGATACTTAAAGCTGTCAGCTTGACTTGATTAAGAGGCTCCTGGAAATGCTACTGCAACAGGGAAGCACTTATTCATTGATGCATTTATTCATTGATGAGTTCAGTAGCTGAATGTGTGTCCAGATGTGGTGCTCAGTTGGAAATTGGTCACTAGGGGTGTCACTAGCTGGAATATCTGACTGGCACTCTCACTCTATGTTCCATTTCTGTCACCATGAAGGGAGGAACTTTGCTCCACCACACCCATACAACACAGTATTTCTGCTTTGCAACCAGCTGAACGTGGACTGAATCCCCTCAAGCCATGAGCTAAGTTAAAACTCTCCTTCTTTTGTTGATGTCAGGCATTTTAGTGCACCAAGGAAAGCTAACACACCTTTTTGCCTTATACATTTGGATTTTCTAATATAATGTAGAATGGTTCATAACTTCTGGAGCAATATAGCTTATTTGTGGATTGCATTATTTATAAATATGAATGACCAACTTTTTTCAATTTAACATTTTCAACTTTGAATTCTACTTTATCTTGTAAGAATATGCTGCACCCTGCCTGCACCCATTCCCAAATTGGCAGTTGAGTCCAGCACCTTGCACTTGCTAGGCAAACTGTCTAACACTAAGCTATATCTCAAGCTTCTTGGTTGTTGGGCTTTTGTTTGTTTTGAGATAGAATCTTACTAAGTTTCCTAGACTGGCCTGAAACTTGTGATCCTCCTGCCACAGCCCAAATATTTACGCCCTGCTAACATCTACTTTTAAAGGTTTTTTCCTTTATTTCTCATTTTGAATAAGCCTCATGTATTCTTTTCATTTCAGTTTCTGTTGTCATTTTAATGTAATTCTGAATGCATCACTTAGATGAATTTCAACTGGAGCCTATTCAGAGAAACTATTTGTTGCATAAGAAGTTTAAATATATTTATCGTTAATATTGATGTGGCTCTATATATTCTTATTGTATTGGTTACTTTTTCATTTTCTTTGTGCATAATGTTTTCTCGAGCCTTTTCTATTTTGGTAATTTATATAAAGAATTGTTAATCTTACTTTTCTAGGAATTTGTAATACACTTAATTTTTATTTAGTCCTGTGGTTTTCAAATCATCAACATCAAGGTAAAAGGCTATCCAGACGCCTTAGGAATCCCAGAAAAATAAACAGCCACTTTTGGGTTTCAATGTATGTTAATTGGAATTTTGCTGTTAATTTTATATTGTATATATTTTTCCTCTGAATTTGTTTGTGGACATTTTAGTGTTTATGTTTTCAAGTAAGTTCCACTGCCACCTATGTACATACTTAAATTTTATGTTATTGCAAAAAGTTGCATAGCTAGCACATTTCTTAAAGAAATGTTCAAATATTTTTCCATATAAATTAACAGAAGTACTCAGGATAGCTCAGTGTAAGATATTGAGGTGATAAATAGGCACAGGCCAACCCATCAAAACTGCCCTTAAGGAAATCATGGAATTATGACGGAATGTTTCCATTTCTATCATTTTCAAAATCTGTCAGAATACAACCCTCAATCTGAAGGACAGAATTTTAAGCAAAATCTCTTTTTGTCTGTCTTTCAGAAAGGTGAGAACTTCCTATCTGCTCAAATGTATAAAAAAGAAAACAAATTTAGAAAAATAAAATCAATCACAAAGGACTCAAACAAGTGTAGTAATGTTTCAAAGGTTTTTAATGCTCCTTTGGGTACTGAGGTACATCTACCTATAGTACATTACTTCGTAAAATAATGTTCACTCTCTTATAGTCACAATATATGAAAATGATATTTGAAAGTATTTGACACATGAATGGATTCACTTGCCTATTCAACTTTATAGGCTGTTTCTTATTCTTGTCTTTTATTGTTCAGGTAGTGGAAATTAGAACTTTATGGTCATTTGATTAACTTCTGAGAAAATCTCACAGCATGTTTTAATTGTATTTATTGGGGGCACTTGTAAGAGAAAAGTATATTTACTATTTCTCATGTGCCCTCACTAAATTTTAATTGAAATTTTAATGTGTACAGAGATTCCTGCAAAATGATTTCCAGTTGAAAATCTACTTTGAACTGCGTTGTTTTGAATTTAGCTAATCCTGAAAGTCCTTTACTTTAAAAAAAAATCCTTTATTTTTAAATTATTGTAACAAATTGGTTGAAAAAGTGCTCTTTGTGAGAAAGAATAAGATGTTAATTTCCCTGGTAGAATGATAGTAAATAAAAATTTTGTCTACCAAATAATGTATTCTCAAAAATGGCAGTGTTTGAATCATAGATGCTATGAGTGCAAGTAATGGAGTAATCTGTTAACAATTGACTAAATGATAAAATAAAAGTTTATTGCAAATAAAAAGGCTAAAAGTAATGTTAACATTATCTCTAGCTACAGTATAGTATCACATCACAAAACCTACCATGCTATAATCCATAGAACTTCTCAGATTTCATCATTCATGCCAGGTATGTTGTCATATTGATGTGTGCACATGTGCAAATGGTTGTACAGTTGTAATCAATATCATCACATGTGTAGTTTTCCATACTTAACACAATCAAGTCTATCACTATAATGCTCCCTCTCATAACCTACAAACAATCCTTTTCCATCGCTAATTCTTCAACTCTGGTAACCACTAATTTCTTCTCTGTCTCCATAATTATGTAGTTATTACAATATATTATTGATATTACTATTCTGTGGGTCATCATAGTTGATTTGAAAGAGAAACTTTCTCAAAGAGCTAAAATTAGAAATTCAATTTGACTCAGCTAATCTCCTTTTAGATATCTTCCAAAAAGAGGCAACGACATCCAATTAAAATGATACCTGCATATCAATATTTATAGCACCACATTTCATAGTAGCCAGTCCTGGAAACAGTTTGCATATCCATCAGTAAATGAATAGATAAAGCACATGTGAAATCTATGCACAGTAGATTACTACATTTTTATTAAAAAAAATAAATTTGAGACATTTGTAGGAAAGTAGATTCATCTAGAAAATAAAATGTTAGGTGAAATATATCAAGAACACAAGCTTAAATACCATATGATAGCTATAATTTGAATAAATGTGAATAAAAGAAAGAATAAGTTTTACAGAAGGAAACAGGAAAGTAGAACTTTTACAAACAACAGGGATCAAAGAGAAAAGAGAGTGTGAGGACAGGAGAAATAAAAAGATTTAAGATGTATCATGTACGTGTGCCAAATATCCACAATGAATGTAAGCATTATATGTCATTAATATGAACTAAAAGTAATAATATTAACAGTAATAATGAAAATGAGAAAAGAGACTCTAGAGACATAGGACGGCAAGGGATAGAATAAAATAAGAATCAAGAAATGTTATGCGCATACACCTACTCCCTAAGATGAATGTAAACTTCATGCATTACCAACATGTACAAATAAAATAAAGAGGAAAACTATCAAAGGAATGAAAATTAATAAAATTTTCAAAATCATGTGCAAATATATTAAACAAATTATTCTCAATATCTGTAAAATGCTCTTCATAGTTTAGGTGTAAAATATACCAACTGTCACATTATCGAACAGACCATAAAAATCTACCGATCAACTAATAGCAAGTTCATCAGAATTTCTACAGTATGGGAGGACAACACTTCAACACAGTGCTATTTGTAGTTCAGAAAGGGGAGATCCTAGGAGGAAAATGTAATGGTTTAACATTGGTGGACGTGGCAAAGTGAGAATTTTGATGAGTAAAAGCCTATATACTCTGTGAGCCATTTGTACCAATAAGCATTCAATTTTTCTGACGAGAGCTGTTTACACAGAAGAACAAAATGTTTATCCAGATAAATTGATTTACAGCAATTTCCTGAAGTAAACAGTGAAGTTATTTTTTGATTTACACTCTTACTTTTCTGGTAAAGAATTTCCTAGAAGACACAGAAAATGGTATCGGGTTATCATGGTTGTCAAAGTTCTCTGTCCTCCTCGTTATGTCTGTGTTGGACAATAAACCAGTATCATGACTGATCTAAATCTTGACCACTCTGCAAAATCATGGTCACACAACAAGTTTCTGCTGGTGGTTAATTCAACTTCTATAACAGTTTATACTTTTGGCTGTACAATTATTTGAGTACTGTGATTGTACAACACCATTTAAGGCTCTAGAGTTCATATATTTAAATAATATAGTAAATACTAAGAAAAAGTCATGCTTATAAGAGTTTTTAATTCTCTTCTATGCCAGGAGCTGTATTATAGCTTTAATTTAGACTCCCCCACAAGGCTTCACCCACTCATAGGCAAGGTTTTCCAGTGGTGGCTGGATCTAGGGTGTGCGAATATGAATTAAGAGTGTGTCTTGCCTGGATTAGTTCCCTAGTTGGACTAGCATTATGAATATAGTTGAATAAATTTACTGAAGGGGCAAACCTCACCCTGGGTATGGTTGACACCAATCAGTAAGGACATAAAGAAAGCAGGATCATTAGTTACTGCTAACTACCTTCAGCCAGCGACAGCAAGAATTATTTCTCCTCTGTGATGCACCTCTGCCATGCCACACTGCTTTGGAGCCAGCTGACTACGGACTGAAACCCCTACAATCTGTGAATTAAAATAAACCTCTGGGCTTTTAACTTGTGGGTGTGGGTATTTTATCCCAGCAAAGAAACAGTAACTAAGACAAACTGGTAGTTGTTTTTTTGTTTGTTTGTTTGTTTTTTTGTGGCACCGAGGTTTGAACTCACAACCTCATGCCTGCCAGCTGCCAGACAGGCACTTAAGCCCCTGAGACAAACTCCCAGCCCTAACTAAGACAAACTGAGTTCCTAAACTAAACCAAGAGAAGGAATCATTTTAAAAATCAGGAAAAAAAAAACTTAAAATGAGATACTAGGATACTAATATTCATCCAAATCTTAATATATATCTCTAAATAGAAACAAAATCATATTTGGTATCATGCATAAATTTGAATATATGAACTGAATTATGTACCTTCAGATTTGACTATGCTGAATTTCTAAACCACAAATGAGGCCCCATTGGAGATGAGGACTTTGAAGAGGTAAGGAACTTAACACGGGGTTATCAGGATGGACTTTGTCCCAGCACACCTAATGTTCCTGTAGAAACCTAGGACACAGACAGACACAGAGGGGGCTATGAGTACACAGGGAGAAGACAGTCATCTGAAGGTCAAGGAGGGGTTCCCTGAAGAAATGGACCCTCTAGGCACATGGGGCTTGGGCTGTTTGCTGCCAGAATTGCAAGGAAATGAATTGACATCTTAGCCAACTGTCCCTCAGACAAAGGACTTCTATCTAAAACATACAAAGAATTAAAAAATATCAGGCTCCTAAAATTCAAGGACCCAATCCAAAAATGTGCGTCTGAGAAGAATACACACTTGTCAGAGGAAGAAATACAAATGGCAAAATGAATATATGAAAAAATGTTCAACATCAATGGTCATTCAGGAAATGCAAATTAAAACAACACTGAGATTCCATATTGCCCCAGAAGAATGACCAAGATCAAAAAATCAATAACAAATGCTGGAGGGGCTGTGGGGAAAAAGGAACATTTCTCCACTGTTGGTGGGAATGTAGGCTGGTGAAACCACTGTGGAAATCAGTGTGCAGATTCCTCAAGAAGATAGGATTAGAGATCCCATTTGACCCAACTATCCTACTTCTGGGCATTTTCTCAGAAGAATTGAAGACATCATACCACAGTAATATATGTGCACCATGTTTATAGCAACCCAATTTGTAATGGCCACATCTTGGAAACAACCCAAGTGCCCATCAATCAAGGAATGGATAAAAAAGATGTAGTATTTTTATACAATGGCATACTACTCAGCTATCAAGAAAGATTGC
>RJWM01033130.1:0-20861 GCA_004363535.1 Dasyprocta punctata | reverse complement strand
TGGTAATTTGTACTTGCATTTTCATTCAACTGTAGATATTGTTTAATTTCTTCTTTAACTTCTTCTGTGACCCATTGGTTATTTAGGAGGGTATTATTTAATTTCCATGTGTTTTTATGGTTATTATAGGGTTTTTTGTCATTCACTTCCAGTTTTACTGCGCTGTGGTCAGATAATTTGCATGGAATTATTTCAGTTCGTTTGTATTTACTTAAGCTTGTTTTGTCGACCAGCATATGATATATTTTACAGAATGACCCTTGTGCAGCTGAGAAGAATGTGTACTCTGATGTTGATGGTTGGAATACTCGGTATACATCTACTAGGTCCATTTGTTCACAAGCTTGATTCAGTTCTGCTATTTCTTTGCTGAGTTTTTGTTTGGTTGATCTATCTCTCTTTGACAATGGGGCGTTAAGGTCTCCTGTTATAACTGTATTATTGTTTATTTGGTTTTTCATGTCTATTAAGAATTGTCTTACATAGTTGGGTGCTCCCATATTCGGTGCATATATATTTATGATTGTAATCTCTTCCTCTTGAAGTTTTCCCCTAGCAAGTATGTAGTGACCTTCTTTATCTCTTTTGATCATTCTCGGTTTGAAGTTTGCATCGTCTGCAAACATAATAGCTACCCCTGCTTTTTTCTGGGTTCCTGTTGCATGGAGTATTGTTTTCCATCCTTTGATTTTTATTCTGTGAGTTTCCTTTTTAGTGAAATGTGTTTCTTGTACACAGCATATTGTTGGATTTTGTTTCTTAACCCACTCTGCTAGTCTGTTTCTTTTTATTGGTGAGTTGAGACCATTTACATTGCTTGATAAAACTGATATGTACCGGTTCATCCCTGTCATGATATCTTTCTGTTGTTGGTTTTCTACATTTTCTGTTTAATTACTTGCCCTGCTTAGTGGTTTCCTTTTGTTGTTGTTCTTAAGATTGTGGTTATCTTTGTCTCTTTCTAGAGTGTCTTTCAGTACTCTTTGTAGTGTTGGTTTGGTGGCCATAAATTTGTTTAGTTGTTCTTTGTCATGAAAGCATCTTATTTCTCCTTCAATTTTGAAGGATAGTTTTGCAGGGTACATCAATCTGGGTTGAAAGTTGTTTTCTTTCAGGGTTTGAAATACTTCACTCCAAGCTCTTCTTCACTTAAAGGTTTGTGTTGAGAAGTGTGCCGTGATTCTGATAGGCTTTCCTTCATAGGTGATCTGTTTCTTTTCTCTGACAGCTTTTAGTATTTTGTTCTTATGCTGTATTTCTGATACCCTTATTATTATATGTCTAGGTGCGGATTTATTTTGGTTGTGGTTAATTGGGGTTCTGTATGCCTCAGTTACCTGTATTTCAGATTCTCTTTCCATGTTTGGAAAGTTTTCGGGTATTATTTCTGTGAGTAGTCTTTGCAGGTCATTAGTATTGACCCCTGCTTTTTCATTTATGCCTATTATTCTTACATTATTTCTCTTGGCATCATCTTGCAGCTGTTGAATTGTTGTTTTTTGGTTCCTTATTATTTTTAAGAGATCTTTTCTTTCGTGGCCATGATCTCCCATGCTGCCTTGAAGATCTGAGATTCTATCTTCAGCTTCATTTAAGCAGTTTTTCAAGCTTTCCATGGAGTTTTTCATTTCCTGCATTTCCCTTGGCATCTGTTTCATGCATTCTGTTTGTGTCATATTGTTTATTCAGGGTTTCAGTCATTTTCTCAAGTTCTTCTATTTTTTTATCTTGCTCTTCTTTAGATATACACATTTCTTTAATAATGATTCTCATTTCATATTTTAGCTGAGAGAATATTTCTGATTTGAATTTCTCTCTAGCTTCATCAAGCTGTTTCTTTATTGCATTTTCTATCATTTCAGAGTGTCCATTTGTGTGACTCCCAGTATGTTCCATTTCAGTGTCTCTTGGGTTTGTTCTTTGTGGGCTGGCGGACTGAGACTGCCTCTTGGTCTTTCGTTTTGTCATTTTCTTCTAGAACCTATGTGGCTCTGTGTCCTGCGAAGCTGGCCGGGCATTCACCTGAGGTTCGAGCTGATTCTTGGGTCACGCTGAATAGGGGGACCCGGTAGGGCCGTGTGCTGTGAGCTACAAGGGAGGACCATCTCCCGTGGTGTGCTGTTGGAGCCTCTGCCTTAACTGGGTGGGGGCCAACGCCTCCAGGTCCCAGGCAGGTAGGTGAAGTGCACCCTGCAGTGATGCTGCCTGCAACCTGGGTCTGTCTGCAAGTTCGGAACTACAGTTGCGCCAGGGCAAGCCAGTGCGAGTCCCAGGCCTACAGTGCTGGGAGCAACCCGGCTGGACAGGGGTGTGCACGTGAGCTCTGGGATACTGTACGCACAAGCCGCTCCACTGAAGTATGGAGCTCGCGCACTCTCTGCACTCTGGTGGGGGGAGCCCATGCTCTCCAAGTCCCTGCAGCTATGTTGGTCAGTCCCTGGTGAGCAGCTCTGGGTTTCTGGGCTGATCTGGGCTGGGCTGCATACCTCTGTGTCCTGCGAGGCTGGCCGGGTGTTCCCCTGAGGTTCACGCTGATTCTTGGGTCACGCTGAATCTCGGGTCAGTTGTTTTTTTAATCTTGGCCATTCTTTCTGGAGTGAGATGGAATCTCAGCATTGTTTTAATTTGCATTGTGCGAATGACCATTGATGTTCAACATTTTTTCATATATTTATTTGCCATTTGCATTTCTTTCTCTGAAAAGTATATATTCATTTCAGATGCCCATTTCTGGATAGGGTCCTTGAATTTTAGGGGACTGATTTCTTTTAATTTTTTATACATTTTATTTTATTTTATTTTATTTTTTTGATTTTTTTTTATTTAAGAGAAAAAAGACACATATAAGAAAGACAAAAAGGAAAAGAGAAACAAACGACAACGGCAAATCCACAAAAGTAACATTATAGGTTTACAAAACAAGATCAAATGGATATTAATTTACCCAGTCTGACTTCATTTAATTAATGATTCTATAGTATATTTTTTCATATCGATTTCCAATGTTTTTAAGCTGAATTTTTTAATGATAGCATACAGTTGATCCATATTTTTGATTATCAAAAGTGAATCCTCTGCTTTTTAATTGAAATTCATAAATCATTAATATTTAGCACTGTATTGGTATAGTTGTTCATAAATTTAGTCATATTGGAATTTATCTGTCCCTTTTATGTGTCCTTTTTTCTGTTCCTGTTTCCTTTTATATTAATATAATATTTTGAGGGATTGTATATTATCTCCATTATTGTGTTAATAACAATTCCTCAGTTTTTCTAATGATTTATAGTATATATATTTGCCTTATCACAATATAACTCACATATATTGTAAAAAATTAAAATTGTCTTGCTGTCATTTGTACTATTGCTATCATAAAATTTATTTCTCTATTTGTTATAAGTAGCACATTTTTACAATTAATGTTTCTCTAATTAGACAAGTATCCTTTAAAATGTTTTTTCATAAGTTAAAAACATTTGCTTCTTATATTTACTGTTGTCACCATTTTTCATTCCTTTTTACAGATTCATATTTCCATGTGGTATTATTTTCCTTCTATTGGAAGATTTTAACTTAATATTTTTAAAAAAATTTTTTTCAAAGATAGTGAAATGCAACAAAAGATAACAGAACAATCAAAACAAAGCAGTGGAACTGGCATAGAACTTCAGACAGAGATACTATGAAAACTATAGCTACTATATTGTATCTTGTTACTTTCAGAATAGTTGACCATTCCATCAGGCATAGCAACAACAAACCAAAAACAAAACACAATAAAACCAATAAAAACAGGATGTGAAATTTAAAAAAAAAGAAATGAAAAATAAACAAAATTAAGCAAACCAATAACAATAATATTGGAGGCGGACTGTCTTGCTAATGGTTGCAGCCTCTCCCCACAATATGGAGGGTTCGCAGATGGCACATAGTTCTCCCTCTGGGTCCCGTGTGCTGCAGCTCGCGCAGACTCATCAGGGAGGTGGGCTGTCTTGCTAATGGTTGCGGCCTCTCGCCCCAACATGGAGGGTTCACAGAAGGCACATAGTTCTCCCCCTGGATCCCGCGTGCTGCAGCTCGCCCAGACTCACCAGGGAGGCGGGCTGTCTTGCTTCTGGTTGTGGCCTCTCGCCCCAACATGGAGGGTTCACAGAAGGCACATAGTTCTCCTCCTGGGTTCTGCACACTGGAGCTCACACAGACTCACCAGGGAGGCAGGTTTCTTGCTAATGGTTGGGGCCTCTCGCCCCAACATGGAAGCTCTTTATACATTTTAGATAGCAGTCCATTGTCTGATGGATGATTGGCTAAGATATTTTCCCAATTCGTGGGTTTTCTTTTCACACTGTTGGAGATTTCCTTTGACATGCAAAAACTTTTTAATAAGATGGGATCCCAGTTGTTGATTCTAGAAAGTGTCTCCCATGAATTTTGATTTCTGTTCAAGAATTCTCTGCCTACTCCTATGTCATGAAGATGTTTACCTACTCTGTCTTCTAGTAAGTTTAGTGTTTCTGGTTTAATATTCAGATCTTTGACCCGTTTTGACTTTATTTTAGTGCATGGTGATAGACATGGATCTAGCTTTAGTTTATGGCATATAAAAAGCCAGTTTCTCCAGCACCATTTCTTAAAGAGGCTATCTTTCTTCCAATGTACATGTTTGGCCCCTTTGTCAAAGATGAGGTGGCTAAGTGTGTTTGTAGTTGTGGATGTATCTTCTAATCTATTCCATTGATCTTCAGGTCTGTTTTGATTCGAGTACCGAGCTGACTTTATCACAGTAGTTTTGTAGTACAGTTTCAAGTTGGGGATTATGATGCCTCCTGCCTTACCTTTATTGCTCAGAATTGCCTTTGCTATTCTAGGTCTTTTCTGGTTCCAGATGAATTTCAGGAATCCTTTCTCTAGCTCTGTGAGGTAGGCAAGTGGTATGTTGTTTGTGATTGTATTAAATCAGTATAATAATTTTGGGAGAATGGCCATTTTCACAATGTTTGTTCTTCCTATCCATGAACAGGGAATATCTTTCCATTTTCTGAGATCTTCTTCGGTTCCTTCTTCAGAGTAATGCAATTTTCACTTTGTAGATCTTTTACTTCCTTTGTTAGATTGATTCCTAAGTATTTCATTTTTTTGGATGTTACAGTGAAGGATGTGTTTTCCCTTATTTCTCTATCAGTGACTTTGTTGTTTGTGTACAGGAATGCTATTGATTTTTGAGTGTTCACCTTGTATCCAGCTACATTACTGAATTTGGTTATTACTTAAAGAAGTCTTCTAATGGATCTTTGGGGGTGTTCCATGTAGAGTATCATATCGTCTGCAAATAATGATTATTTCACTTCTTCCTTTCCTATCCTTATTCCCTTTATTTCTTTCTCTTGTCCAATTGCTCTGGCTAATGTTTCCAGGACTATATTGAATAGGAGTGGTGATAAGGGACAACCTTGTCTTGTTCCTGATTTTAGGTTGAAAGTTTTCAGATTTTGTCCATTGAATAAGATGTTGACTGTTGGTTGATGGTATACGGCTGTTATCAGGTTGAGGTAGAGACCATCTATTCCGATTTTCTGTAGATTTTTTTTATCATGAATAGGTATTCGATTTTGTCTAAAGCTTTTTCTGCATCTATTGAGAGGATCATGTGGTTCTTGTCCTTGACCCTGTTGACATGGTGTATTACATGTATTGATTTGCGCATGTTGAACCATCCCTGCATTCCTGGGATGAATCCCACTTGATCGTGTTGTATAATCTTCCTGATAACTTGCTGTATTCTATTTGCAGTATTTTATTGAGGATTTTTGCGTCTATGTTCATAAGGGAGATTGGCCTGTAATTTTCTTCTTTGGTTGGGTCTTTCTCTGGTTTTGGCATTAGGGTAATCCTTGTTTCCGGGAATGAATTAGGGAGACTTCCTTCCCTTTGGATTTCAATGAAGAGTTTGAGGAGTGTTGGCATTAAGTCTTCCCTAAATGTCTTGTAGAATTCAGCAGTGAATCCATCAGGGCCCGGGCTTTTCTTTTTTGGTAGGGTCCTAATTGCATTTTCAATTTCATTGGCTGAAATTAGGTTATTCAGCAGCTTTACATCTTCTTGATTCAGCTTTGGTATTTCGTAGGTTTCTAGGAATTTGTCCATTTCTTCTGTGTTATCAAATCTATGTGAGTAAAGGTTTTCGAAGTAGGTGTTGATGATCTTCTGTATTTCCACCGGGTCTGTAGTGATTTCACCCTTTTCATTTCTTATTGCATGAATCTGAGTTGTTCTTTCCTCTTTTTGATAAGGTTGGCTATGGACTTATCAATTTTATTTACTGTTTCAAAGAACCAACTCTTTGATTCATTAATTCTTTGTATTGTTTTGTTTCAATTGTGTTGATTTCTGCCCTGATCTTGATAATTTCCTCCCTTCTTTGTGCTTTGGACTTGACTTGCTCTTCTTTTTCTAGAAGTTTGAGGTGCAGCATTAGGATGTTTATGTGTGTTCTTTCCATTTTTCTGATGTGAGGGTTTAGTGCTAAAAATTTCCCTCTGAGGACTGCTTTGATTGTGTCCCACAGGTTCTGGTAATTTGTATTTGCATTTTCATTCAATTGTAGATATTGTTTAATTTATTCTTTAACTTCTTCTGTGACCCATTGGTTATTTAAGAGGCTATTATTTAATTTCCATGTGTTTATGCGGTTACTGTAGATTTTCTTGTGATTCATTTCTAATTTTACTGCGCTACGGTCAGATAATATGCATGGAATTATTTCAGTTCCTTTGCATTTACTTAAGCATGTTTTGTGGACCAGTATATGATCTATTTTAAATAATGACCCATGTACAGCTGAGAAGAATGTGTATTCTGATGCTGATGGGTGGAATACTCGGTACACATTTACTAGGTCCATTTGTTCACAGGTTTGATTGATTTTTGTTATTTCTTTGCCGATTTTTTGCTTGGTTCACCTGCCTCTCTGTGACAGTGGGGTGTTAAAGTCCCCTGTTATAAATGTATTATCGTTTATTTAGTTTTTCATGTCTATTAAGAAGTGTCTTACATAGTTGGGTGCTCCCATATTTGGTGCATATATATTTATGATTGTAATCTCTTACTCTTGAAGTTTTCCCCTAACAAATATGTAGTGACCTTCTTTATCTCTTTTGATCATTCTTGGTTTGAAGTTTGCATTTTCTGTAAACATAATCGCTACCCCTGTTTTTTTCTGGGTTCCTGTTGCATGGAGTATTATTTTCCAGCCTTTGATTTTCAGTCTGTGTATTTCCTTTTGAGTGAAATATGTTTCTTGTACACAGCATATTGTTGGGTTTTGTTTGTTAACCCACGCTACTAGTCTGTTTCTTTTTATTGGTGAGTTTAGAGCATTTACATTGATTGATACAATTGATATGTACCGGTTCATCCCTTTCATGATATCTTTCTGTTGGTGTTCTACATTTTCTGTTTAATTGTTTGCCCTGCTTCGTGGTTTCCTTTTGTTGTTGTTCATAAGACTGCAGCTGTCTTTGTCTCCTTCTAGATTGTCTTTCAGTATTCTTCTTAGTGTTGGTTTGCTGGCCATAAATTTCTTCAGTTGTTCTTTGACATGAAAGTATCTTATTTCTCCATCAATTTTGAAGGATAGTTTTGCAGGGTACATCAATCTGGGTTGAAAGTTGTTTTCTTTCAGAATTTGAAATACTTCACTCCAAGCTCTTCTTGACTTAAATGTTTTTGTTGAGAAGTCTGCTGTGATTCTGATAGGCTTTTCTTCATAGGTGATCTGTTTCTTTTCTCTGATAGCTTTTATTATTTTGTTCTTGTGCTTTATTTTTGATACCCTTATTATTATGTGTGTGGGTGAGGATTTATTTTGGTTATGGTTAATTGGGGTTTTGTATGCCTCAATTACCTGTATTTCAGATTCTCTTCCCATGTTTGGAAAGTTTTCTGCTATTATTTCTGTGAATAGTCTTCGCAGGTCATTGGTATTGACTCCTGCTTTTTCATTTACGCCTATTAATCTTATGTTATTTCTCTTGCCATCATCTTGCAGCTGTTGAATTGTTGTTTCTTGGTTCCTTGGTATTTTTAGGAGATCTTTTCTTTCGTGGCCATGATCTCCCATGCTGTCTTCAAGATCTGAGATTCTATCTTCAGCTTCACTCAAGTGGTTTTTCAAACTTTCCATGGAAGTTTTCATTTCCTGCATTTCCCTTTGCATCTGTTTCATGCATTTTGTTTGTGTCTTATATTGTTCATTCAAAGTTTCGATCATTTTCTTAAGTTCTTCTATTTTTATTTTGCTCTTCTTTAGATACACACAGCATTTCTTTAATAATGATTCTCATTTCATTTTTTAGCTGAGAGAATATTTCTGATTTGAGTTTTTCTATAGCTTCATCGAGCTGATTCTTTACTGAATTTTCTATCATTTCAGAAAGTTTAGTTGTGTGTCTCCCACTGTCTTCCATTTCAGTGTCCTATGGGTTTGTTCTCAGTGGGATACTGGTTGAGACTGCTTCTTGATATTTTGTTTTGTCATTTTCTTCTAGAACCTATGTGGTTCTGTGTCCTGCGAGGCTGACTGGGAATTCCCCTGGTGGGTTGTGCTGGGCTGTAGGACCCGGTAGAGCTGGATTCTGTGCACAGGTAGTGAGGGCACTCCCCAGAATGTGCAGGTGGAGACTCCACCTTATGGGGTGGGGCCCAAGGCCTCCGGGTCCCAGGCCACTAGGTGGAGCATACCCGGAGTGTGGCGCCACCCAGACCCTGAGTCTGGCTTCAAGGAGTTCAGCACCTCTGGCGTGCCAGGCAAGCCTTGGTGAGTCCCAGGCCTACAGTGCCATGGCTTTGCTCCTGGCTGGGCATGGCCGCAGCCTGTAGGGCCTGGGGCACAGGCTACTGCACTGAAGAAAGGAGGTCGTGGGTGCCCTGTGCTCTGGTGGGGAGCGTCCAAGTTCTCCAAAGCTCTGTAGCTATGCTGGTCAGTCCCTGATGAGCAGCTCTGGGGTCCTGGGCGGGGATGGGCTCAGTACCTCTGTGTCCTGTGAGGCTGGCTGGGCATTCCCCTGGTGGGTTATGGTTAGTCGCGATACTGGATAGAGCTGGATCCTGTGCGCAGCTAGTGAGTGCACCCTCCTGGAGTGTGCGGGTCTGAAAGATATTTAGAAAGAGAAAGAAATGACCACAGTTTCAAGAACAATAGCAGAAGTAAACCACCAAGCAGGAGAAACAGAGGGTTAAAGTAAACAGCTAACAGCAGAGAGATAATATGACAAAGATAAACCAATACACTTCACTTATATCTATTAATGTAAACGGACTCAATGCACCAATCAGAAGAAACAGACTGGCAGAGTGGATCAAGAAACAAAACCCACAATATGCTGTATAGAACAAGTTCATATAATTCGAAGGGAAATTCATAGACTGAAAGTCAAAGGATGGCAAACAATATTCCATTTGAGAGGAAACCACAAAAAGCCGGGGTAGTGATTCTGACTGCAGACAACATGAACTTCAAACGAAAAATGATCAAAAGAGGCTTAAAAAGGTCTCTACATACTGGCTAGGGGAAATTTCAAGAGGAAGAAAGAACAATCTTAAATATGAATGCACTAAATTCAGGATCACACTGCAATATAAGACAAGTATTTTATAGACAAAAAATCAAATAAGCAATAATACAATTATACTGGGAGACCTTACCACCCCATTGTTACAAAGAGACAGACCAACTGGACAGTAAGTTGGTAAAGTAATGACAGAACTGAATCAAACTTGTGAGGAAATGGACTTACTAGACACATAAAGAGTGTTTCACTCAACAACAAAAGAATGTTCATTTTTCTCAGCTGCATATGAGAAATTCTCTAAGGTAAACCATATACTGGCTCAATAACATGCTTAAGTAAATGCAAAAGATTCAAAATTATCCCATGCGTATTATCTGACCATTGTGCTGTGGAATTAGAGATTAATGACAAAATAAACCAAAAAATGCCCCATAAACACATGCAAATTAAATCATACTCTCCTGAACAAACAATGGGTCACAAAGACATTAAAGAAGAAATAAAACAGTATCTAGAATCATAGGAAAATGCAAATAAAAATTACCAGAACCTATGGGACTCCGTGAAAACAGTCCTCAGAGGGAAATATATAGCAGTGAATTCTCACATCAGGAAAACAAAATGAGCACAAATAAACAATCTGATGCTGCACATCAAACTTCTAGTAAAAGAGGAGCAAGTCAATTCTGAAGATGAAAGAAGGGAGGAAATTATAAAGATCAGAGCAGAAATTAATGCAATTGAGACCAAGAAAACAATACAAAGAATTAATGAATTGAAGAGTCAGTTCTTTGAAAGAATAAATGCAGTTGATAAACCCAGAGCCAGCTTTATTAAAAAGAGAAAAAAAACCCTCAAATTCATGCAAAAAGAAATGAAAAGGGTGAAATTACTTCAGATTCTGAGAAAAGGAAGATCACCAATACTTACTTTGAAAATCTGTACTCTTACAGGATGAAAAACCCAGAAGAAATGGACAGATTTCTGGAAACAAATCAATTACCCAAGTGGGATCAAGGAGATATAAAACTTCTGAATAACCCAGCATCAGTTAATGAAATTGAAAACATAATTCAAAATGTACCAACAAAGAAAAGCCCTGGTCCTGATGGAGTGACAACTGAATTCTACAAGAAATTTAGAGATGATTTAATACCAATACTTGTGAAACCCTTTAGTGAAATTGAAAGTGAAGCAATGCTCCCTACTTCATTCTGGGAGAGAAATATTACCCTGATACCAAAACCAGAGAAAGACCCAACCAAAAAGAAAATTACAGACCAGTCTCTCTAATGAACATAGATACAAAAATCCTCAGTGAAATACTAGCTAACAGAATGCAGCAAATCATCAAGAAGATTATATAACATGACCAAGTGGTATTTTCCCAGGAATCCAGGGATGGTTCAACATATGGAAATCAATAAATGTAATACACCACATTAACAGAGTGAAACTTTAAAATCACATGATCATCTCAATAGATACAGAAAAAGCTTTTGATAAAGTCCAACACTCATTTGTGATAAAAACGCTAGAAAAAACCAGAATTGATGGTCTTTACTTTAATCTGATACAATCCATTGTTGTGGTTGATATATTGTGTCAACTTGAAAAGTATAGCAATTTAACTAAGAGACTCAGCAGGGAGCCAGGATCCTTCTTTTGTAAAAATCCTCAGCCTGTCCAACAGGAGGGCACAGAGTTGTGTGAGTCCTATGCCTGCCATGGAGTGGTGTAGCCTGCTAACAATATAAGGGATGAGAAGAGGCTTGTCACCCCACTTTTGCTCTCCCTGCTTTTGCTGACTGCTGCCTTAAAGTGTTGCCCCAGTGCCATGCCATCCTGCCTTGAATCTATCTGATTATGGACTGAAACTTCCACAAACGGTGAGGTAGATAATCCTTTCCTTCCTTCATTTTGGATATCGGGTATTTTGTCCCAGCAGTGAGAGAAAAGTAACCAAGACAGCAATCTGAGACAAACCAACAGCCAGCATCATTTCAAAAACTGAAAACGTTCATTCTAAAATCAGAAATAATACAAGATTGTCCACTATCACCACTCCTACTCAGTATAGTTCTGAAAATATCAGCTAGAGCAATTAGACAAATGAGGGAAATAAAAGGAAAAAAGGTACAAAAGGAAGAAATTAAATTATCATTATTTGCAGGTGACATGATACTCTACATAGAAGACCCCAAAAACTACACCAACAGATTATATACTTAATAAGCAATTTCAACAGCGTAGTTGAAGTCAATACTCAAAAGTCAACAGCATTCCTGTACACAAACAACAAACTCACTGAGAAAAAATTTAGGAAAACCCCACCCTTCATCATACCATGAAAAAATGAAAAACTTAAGAATCAATCTAACAAAGGAAGTAAAAGATTTATACATTGAAAATTACAGAGCTCTGAAAACACAAATTGAAGAGGAATTCAGAAAATGGAAAGATATCCCTTGCTCATGGATAGGAAGAACCCACATAGTGAAAATTGCAATACTCCCAAAACTTTTCTATGGATTTAATACAATTCTTATCAAAATGCCAATAGCATATCTCACAGATCTAGGGAAAACATTCCTAAAACTCATATGGAACAATTAGACACCTAGAATAGCAACGGTAATCCTGGGTAAAAAATGCAAGGCAGAAGGCACCATAATCACAGACTTGAAATTATAGTACAAAGCTGCTATAATTAAATCAGCATGGTACTGGCAAAAAAAAAAAAAACAAAAAAACAAAAAAACAACCTGAGGATCTATGAAACATAGCAGAAAGTATGGACCCAACTACAAAGACACTCAGTCATCATATCTTTGACAAAGGGGTGAAACATGTTCACTGGAAGAGAGCCTCTTTAATAAGTATTGCTGGAAAAATTGGCTTTCCCCATGCCAAAGAATGAAACTAGACCTATGTCTATCACCATGCATTAAGCTAAAGTCAAAATGGATCCAACACCTAAATATTAAGACAGAAACACTAAATGCACTGGAAGACAAAATAGTTAGAAATCTCGAGGACATAGGGGTAGGCTGAGAGTTCATGAACAAAAAGCAAACTGCATGGGAAGAACTTCAAAGAATCAACAACTGGGATCTCATCTGATTAAAATGTTTTTGCAAATCAGAGAAATCACCCACAGAGTGAAAAGAAAATCCACAGATTGGGAAAAGATTTTTGCTTATTGTACCTCAGATAAAAGAGGACTTTTGTCTAGAACATATAAAGAAGTGAAAAAAAAATCAGGCTCCCCAAGTTTAAAGACCCGATCCAAAAATAGCCCTGTGAGATGAATACACAATTCTCAGATGAAGAGACACAAATGGCAAGTAAATATGTGAAAAATGTTCAACATCATTGGTCATTTGAGAAATTCAAATTAAAACAATACTGATACATCATCTCACTTCAGAAAGAATGGCTAGCATCAAGAAATTAACCAATAACAAATGCTGGAAGGGCTGTGGGGAGAAATGTACCCTTCTCCATTGTTAGTGGGAATGTAGACTGGTGCAACCACTGTGGAAATCAGTATGGAGATTCCTCAAAAAGCTAGAATTAGAGGTTGTATTCGACCCAGCTCTTCCCCTTCTGGGTATTTTTCCAAAAGAATTGAAAGCATCATACCACAGCAATATATGTGCACATGTATTTATAGCTGCACAACTTATAATACTTAAATCTTGGAAATAGCCCAAATGCCCATCAACTGAAGAATGGACAGAAAAGATGGAGTATTTTTATATAATTGAATACTAGTAGGCCATAAGAACAATGAATTCAAGGCTTTTATAGGTAAATGGATGCAACTAGAATCAATACCCATAAATGAAAAAACTCAGACTTGCGTTTTTAACCACCCTATTGTCTTGGTAGTGTAGGAAACTGAGAGAGTAAAGACGATCCAAAAGTTACAATAGATATAGTAAAAGGGATAGAGACGGTTCAAAGGGAAATTACATTGTTTGATCAATCTTGCATGCCTTTATCTAGTAGCTTGAGCAATTACTTTAGGGATAACACTATGCAATATAACAATCATTGTTAAATTCCTATCATCTTGTTTTGAAATCCTATATTGTCCCTGTTTGTTGTTGTTGTTGTTTTGCTGTCCTTTTGCTTTTGTTGTTGTCTTTATATTGTTTGCTTCTTGATTTTTTGTTTATTCTCTTTAAAATAAAAATATAAATAAAACAAAATGAAAAATTCAATTATTCTTACCAGAAATCATGCTGTTTTTTGGTATAGTGGCCTAGACCTTACAATAGGCAACAGGAAGTAGGGAAAGTTGAAATAACTCCCACAAATACCTATTTCAGTATTTCAAAACATTTTCATGTACACCACTAGATCCTGTTTATCCACTGCAAGGACAATTTTTGTGTTACTATTTTTTTCCTTTATCCTTTTTTTAATTTAGAGCCATGATATGTATTTTGGGCTGGCCTTGATCTCACAATATAGACAAGGCTGGCCTCAAAATCATGGCAATCTGCTGCCTCAGCTTCCTGAGCGCTGGGATTACAGGCATGCACCACCACGCCTGGCTCAACATCAGTGCTATCATCCATTGGTTTCTTCTTTATAAGTGAGAGTCTTCTTGTCTGTGACTTGTTTTTTTTTTTTTTTTTTTTGCAGCACCGAGGATTGAACTCACAGCCTTGTACCTGCCAGGGCAGGCGCTTAAGCCACTGAGCCAAACTCCGGGCCCTGGTTTTTTGAGGCAGGGTCGCACTATGTAACTCAGGTCGGCCTTGTGCCGCGTTGTAGCCCAAGCCGGCCTGGAACTCACAACGCTCCGCCTACCTCAGCCTCCCAAGTGCTGGGATTAAAGGCGTGCGCCACCACGCCCGGCTCTTGTCTGTGACTTGTAATCTGAATAATATTTTGGCCAGTCTTTTAAGATTATGATGCATGGCATATTAAATATTGTTATTTTCTAATTATTTTATGATGACATTTTAAATTTTTTCAAAAGAAGTTAAAAAATTATCTTTATTATAACATAACTGACCATAGGATAACTATAAATTTATATATTTCCATAATTATGAGTTACAAATCTTTCACACCTATACTCTGGAAGCTGGATCTTCAAGTTCTGAAGATTATCTCTACTTCCTACATGGAATATACTGTTTTACATACTATTTTCCCATACCATTCAGATGTATCTGGGTATTTATGGATTTTTGCATCATCTGGTTTAATTATGCAAATTTGCTTGGAGCTCTCTTTGTGATGTATTTCCTCCTGGCTCCCTCAATTTTCAATTGCATTTAGAGGAAATAGTGGGATTACCATCCCTAATTCTTTTTTCCACTTACACTTTTCAATTCTTTTTCTGCATAATTATAGATACATGACTTTTTGTTGTATTAGTTTCACTTCTCCATACAGGTCTGTTGTCCTTGGCTATCCTTATACTTTTGAAACAGCAATTTGCGGTCTTAACTATGGCAAACCATGAGATTCAGGTGCTGTATCAGGCCTGCACACTGAAGTTCTTGCAGAATACCCCATGAGACCAAGCATCTGTCAGGGCCTTTGGATCTGGACCAAATAGAAGACAGGATGCATCAGTTAGGGGATCTCCCATTCCATTCTTTCTTCCCCAAACTCAAGCCATAAGAAACCATGTTTATTTGTCTCAGAGAGAAACATTGGAAACACAGAGAAAAGAACAAACACTAATTTTGAAAGAGTATGCAGTTTTGAATATGATACAAACATAAGTATTCTAATTTTTGGCTTGAAAAATTGAGTTTTATTCCATGAAAAAGGTGTCAATGCGCTTTGATAGTAACAAAGCTTATAACATCACGAGAGCTATGCTTTCAGGATGTGACCCTATCATAGATTTTAAGGTAGCTTGAATGAGGAGGCTATTGGAGGAAGGAAGCCTACACACAGGTTGACAGTGCATGTCCAGGCTGAAATGAGGACACTTTAATGAGCACAGTGACCCTGGGAGAGGACAGTGTTTGTTAGTCTTGCTCATCACTCAGCAGTCACGTCTGCAGGAGTGGGGAATCTGAAGGTAGTGCAGGAGGATTCCTGAACAAGGATCTTCTTTCCTGATGTGGAACCTCAGGACACCTTTATCATCAGGATATTGCATGTGGAATTGAAAAGGCCACTCATCATGGAAACCCCCTCAATGCAACACCCAAGTAGTAGGACAATAACAACACAAGTGGAGATGTGCAGGGAAAGAAATTTATTGAAGCAAGACGTTGAAACCTTTACATTTTTCAGCAAAGACAGGGAATCCCTGGAAGACTGTGGACATCAGGTGAGAACATTTTCCATATGTGTCTGATCAACACTTATTTAGAATTTTTCCCTGACATTGAACAAAAAAGAGAGAAAGAAGGAAAGGTAAGGTAAGTGAATCATTCAGGTTCTGGAAAGGGCAGATTAATTCAACCGAGGTTCATTAAGTCTGCCAACAAAAGTCCTTTGTAACTTCAAAACACTAAAAATTAGAGTATGTTTGGGAAACTCTGGATGTGACCTTTTGCAGCGACACCAAACCATGCATACTGGACAACAGCCTTGTCTAAGTCAGGCAACTCCACAATGAGGAGACCCAGGAGTGTGGGTCACCATGAAAGGTTTAGGGAATAAGAGGCCAAAGAATCCCAGAAGTTCTTTCCTCTGATGCCCCAGGACTGCTGAGATCACTTTGCCCTGCAAAGGTGACTGAGGGCTGGGACTCAGGGCAGGGCTGGGTGGGTGCATGGACAGCAGTGTGGTTAACACACTCACAGGTGCCCTATCAGTCTGCAGGAAAACCCACTGCAGGCTGAGCTCTGACAGAGGCTGGTTGCAGCTCTCTCATTACAATCTGCACACTACTCACACTCCCAACTCTCGCCAGGACATTACAAAGATGCTGAACTTTTTGCTGAGTGAAGGTCACCTTCATGAAAGTGCCCAGGCATGGAGAAAAGAGGCTTGGCCATGAAACAGCCCTGCCTGTACCTTGTTGTTTATTCTGAGCTCACCACATGGAACACATCATCCAGGGAGCTGCCCTGAGAAGAAGAGACCTGCCCAGGATGCTGAGTGCATCTGAGTGTAATTCAGCAGGTGTGCTATTTGCATCCTCCCTCTAGCCTTGGGTTTTCCTATGAAGAGAAGACCAGCAAGGTAGGTACCCACTGCACCCGTGTCCCCATGCAAAAGAGGACCAGCTTTGTTCCTGGCTGTCTGTCTGGGCAGAAGTCTTATGTATAAGGAGAAAGAAAATTACCAGTACTTTTCCTATTGCCGCTTTGGATAGTAGGTCAATGTTATCTATGCAGCCCTTCACTTGCAACTTTGCAGCCACAGCTTCTTCAGGTGCATTGTACTTTTGAAGACTCAGTTTGTAAAGTAACTTAGGCGCAGTCAGGAAGCCTATAGCTTCCCCTGTCAGACTTGGACATGCAACAGCATTGGCTGAAACAAAGTTAAAAAATTAACATTATTTTAATGACAGAAAAGTTTGCCCAATGACTTCTTGAAATGAGACTACACAAGACCAGGTGTACCTTTCACTCTTATTCACAATTTTCCTGACAAAACCTTGAGGACCTGCAGATTACAATTAACTCTGCACCACATAGCAAGAAAAGAGCTATGGCTGAAAGGTTTCAGTTCACTCATTTAGTATTTGGGTCTTTTAAAGGCACACACACTACTTTTCAAGTTTCTCTGGCTTGCAGAAAACGCTAGTCAACATTTAATAGTTATCTATTTGTGCTAGGTATTTGCACCTCACCAGTGTTGGATATTGTGGAAAAGCAGTTTTTGTCATCACTGAAGTGCATGATACAGTGACTTTTTTTTGACACAGGTTCTTGCTATGTAGCCCAGGTTTCTTTCAAACTCACTCTATTTCCCCAGGTGACCCAGAACTCGCAGTGATCCTTCTGCCTCTGGATCCCAAGTGCTGGGATTACAGGTGTCTGTTACCACCCATGGCCAGAGGCACAATCTGCCAACAGTAGAACAGTGTGAGGAAACCTGGGAAAGTGCAGAAGCGATCATTCAGATGTGGAAAGGTGATATTTTGAGACTAGGTGGAAGAAATTATTGCATGCCACTGGATAAGTTCTTGGCTGAAAAGCAGAAATTATAAGAGAAGCAGTTGGATTTAGCATCAAAAAGTGACACAAAAAGTTGTGATGATCACTATTGTGCAGTGAAGTCCACATCCCTATGAAACTATTCCTAATACCACTTGGACTCATTAGGAAAACTGAAAAGTTTTTGGTCTGCACTGCACATAGGACATAGATTTCTCAAAGGACACTGTACAGAGGAGGCGCCTGCCAGGATCCAATGTGATTTCATAGCAGACATCACACTACAGGGAGAATTTGGAGAGTGAGGGGTCAAGGGCAGTGCAGAGAAAGAGAACACTTTCAGCAAGTGAAGAGAAAGACTGAGAGAAGTTACTGCTGTTCCAAAGACAGGAAGACAGGCATGGTACCATTGATAGGGTGGCCAGAGTTAATTCTGTGAATCAGGACTCACGGCTGAGTGGGGGAACCAGATCCCCACACAGCCTGGTAGACACCCAGAGAAGCAGCAATTCTCCTCTCATCAACACTCGGAGCAAGTGGTGCCTCATCCCTGACCTCATTTGCAGTCTTACTATGCAGAGACCCAGAGACACTGGCTGCTCCTCCTTGGATTTCGAGCTCTCCACATATCCTCCCACCTGGGACACTGTGTGAGTTTGAATTTAATGTTAACGAGCTGTGGGATCGACTGGTGCCTCAAAGTGTCTGGAGAATCGAATATCTGATAAGTACAGAAATCAGTTTCATGTCTACAGTTGCACATTTTTATATAATTTTTTCACTGAAAAAAAACCTAACAGGATGTTAGTTATACACATAACCCATGAGAAAAGACAGTTCAAGGGGGTGAGCGCTTGATCCAAGGCCACAACACTGAAGAGTGGCAGAGCCCAGAGCCACACTGGGACCTCTTACTACCTTCTGAAGCATCCACAGATGAGGTGGCAGTGAAGGAGTGAGAGTCTGAGCTGAATTCCTAAATTTGCCCACCATGATTCTCCGTAAAATTTTGTTGGTGTTGAGAAGGTCCTGAAATGAGCCCTGAGGTCTTAGGGAGCTGACTCCCTAGCACTGGCAAAAGTACGGGTTGTTGTCTGTTTTGGATCTCACCATCCTGCAGTTGCTGTCCCCTGTGCTCAGACCTAGGCACGTACCCTGGCTGGTGCTGGACTGGTCAGCAGCCATACTCACCCTCATAGCAGCAAAGAGCCAGAGCCACGAGCAGGAGAGGCAGGCACAACTTCATGTTGCTTGCTTTGCTCTGAGCTATCAGCTCTCCAAGGGTGAGTGATCCGGACTCTGCCACCAGAGCATGTGGGGAAGGAAAAGTGTGGAGCTATTTATCCCAGGTGAGCCTCTCTGTCCAGCCCCAGGTGTACGTGGCAGATCAGCAGGCCTGGCAAGCAGCCCTCCTTCCTCATCCAAGGCTGGTGCCACCCCTCAGGGTCCTGCCCCCACCCAGATTTGGGAAGAGCCCAGGAGGGCAGCCCCAGGGAGACTCTGTCTGTTCCCCAGGTCTCCATTCAGGTTCCTCTAGAAATGACTCCTAGAGGCTCAGCTTTCCTGAGTATTTCTTTGTTCGCTGTCTCAGGTCAGAGGCACAGGTGGCTTCTCAAATCTTTAGGACACACAGAGAGTGCTTCAGAAGACGGTGGTTATTCTTAAGAGAGCAGGTGCATAAAAAGACCCCACTTTTCCACCCTGGACAGCCATGCAAGTCTGTTTCCGTTCCACACTGCACATCTAAACACACCTGTGCACTGTTTCTACCCTTCCTTCTCCACCTGACTCACCACATAAGCAACGTTGAACTCTGTTGAATATTTTCCTCCTTTGCAGAAATTTTGGGTATAAAGTGATAGTTTCCAAGGTTTTTCTCTTGCCTCACTTCATAACTTGAGTCTCTGAGGTGGAGTGCACCTTTTAGTGGAGCCAAAGTTCATGTTTTCTTTGCACTAAGACAGTGTCCTTTGAGGAGGAGGCATCTATTTCTGGGGCTGATAAGATGATTCAGCAGCTTCTGTCCTTTTTCCCTATCAAGCTCCAGACTCAGAAGAAGCAAAGCATTGGCAGAGTTGACAGTCCACCCAGCCAAGGATCCTGGGGAAAGGATCGTGTGACTGAAGGGACAGGAGAAGAAGGTGGCCACTCACTACCTTCCTTTCTCTTGAGCTCAAATCTTCCACTTCAGCCTGAGCATGGTGGAGGGACCAACCCACTTTTGATGGAAGGCCAGGCCAGCTCCTGTCACAGCAGTGCACCCCTCTGCTACCCACTATGCAGAAACTTGCTTTCTGTGAGTAGAAGGAGTTTTCCACCCTCCAAATGTCCTGCTTAAGTGAGAGAATAATAGAAAGCAGTCAGCTTGGGACAGAGGATTCAGTCTCAGAAGTGCAATCCAGTCAAGTCCATGCCTTATCCCGGAGTGGAATTCTGGAGTGAAGTCATAACTATGTGTGTTCAGATTCACCATTATGTGTTTTTGTGCCGGAGAAAAATGATATGATTTATGTGACTCAGTTTTCAAAACTGTAAAAGAGGTTTAATAATAATGCATATATGACAGCATTGATGAGAGGATTAAAGGACTGTATCCATTTAACTCATATCAATCATCAATAAAGAAGCAAGCATCATTTTGTAACCCTCATCAAGCATGCCATAGGTTGTTACCATTTCCTACTTTATCAGTTGACCAATTTCAAGAAAATGATGTTTACTACTGTATGGAAAGTTATATGTATCCCACCTCTGTTATGAATGGGGAGGAACCAGCTTATGGTGTGTGAAGCTGCAGACCCACGGACTTAGGTAAGTAGGGCGGAGATTAACTACAGTGATGAAGAATCCCAGGGTCTCTTGTCAAATTTTGTCAGCAGCACTAAATTTCGTTAGAGAAACAGGAGCCTCCCACAAAGCTCTGTTTGCATGGCTTTTAATTCTCCTTGCAGTTTTCAGCAACTGTTCATGATTTTTCTTTTATTTTGTAGATGGGAATTTTATGGCAGCTCTGCTTTCTGCCAAGTTGGCTTCAAGTATTCTCCTCTGTGGGAATCTGTGCCTGACCACATTCACTTTGCTTCTGCTCCTCTTCTTAGGCCATCCTGCAGTGTGCACCTTGTCTAGGCTGCAGTCCCAGAGGCTGCACGTTGCTATTTAGGACCAGTGATCAGTGATCAGCATTCAGGGGCCAACT
>RJWM01033129.1:0-20876 GCA_004363535.1 Dasyprocta punctata | reverse complement strand
GGCCCGCAGGAGGCCTGGAGAGGCCGCACGCCCTGTTCCCTGCCGGTGTCATGCGGGGTGCTGGGGAGAAGAGGCGCCACCAAAAGCCACAGCTGTCCCCTTCCACCTTTGCCACCCAGGGGCGCGGGCTCCGTCTGCGTGGGCCGAGCAGGGAGGAGGTGAGCGCTCACCAGGCCGGAAGTCAGGAGGCCTTCATCTGCTTGTCTTCCTCCTTGTCCTTATGGGTGCTTCCTGGCCGCTTCCGGAGCTCACTCTTCTTTAAAGATCTAAAAACAAGTATAAATAAATTAAAGAGCAAAATAAAAGCTAGGTAATCGGCAACCAGGAGACAGACCTTTTGCAAATAGAAGGGGGAGCAAGAGACGGAAGGAGGAGAGAGCGGGGAGGGAAGGGGGTGAACAGAACAGGGTTCGTCCTGCCCGTGCCCCAGCTCCCCTGGGGATGTGGTCATCACATGCTGCAAACAGGAAAACTAAAAATTATATTGCTCCTGATACAGAGGCTACTTTTATTTCTAGGTAAAGAACTACAATGTTTTCTATGTTTTTATCTTCCTGTCTGAATTTTAACAAAGCCAGTGCCCTCTTGAGAGAGAAAATAACCTTTTGCGTGTCTCTTAAATTCACTGTTTATCCATCTTGTTCTCCTTAAACCCAGGGCAGAAAGAACAGTATTAAGATAGGCATATCCTGGCTGCCTTAAAAAAAAAATCAAGTCACTTTCCTAAAATCCTGAAAGCAGGCACTAGGAGAGATTTTTCTTGCCAGCATAGGTTGTACGTTTAATTTGGCATGGTGCTGAATTATTGATTCTGTATTTCTTTTTTCTTAATTTTGTAATATTTCCTGTCTACTCGGCCTCACTGTGGGTTTTAATCCTGATTTTGCGTTTCGTTCTAAACCATGACAGCGATTAATAATTGAAAGTCTGCAGTTACATGCTATCAGTCTCTGGAGGTTTTTCAAGGCGACTTGATGGAGAAGAGCCTGGCCGCGCTCGGGGCTTTACCAGGCCGTTTGTCTGAACTGTGGTTTCTCAGTGAGCCTGTGTTGAGGCCAAGACTCAGGACAGGCTGTTTTTCGCCCATGGGTTTAGTCCTGTTTGCTATGACCCAGACAGCGAGGGGATGTCCCAGAGAGTAGCTGCTGTCCCCTTCTGCCTTTGAGGCAGTACGAAGGCCTGGTGCTGGGAGATTGCAACTGTGGCTCGTCCAGCGCCTGACCAGAGCTTTGTGATCTGAGTGAAACTGGCCCAGGAGAGAGCAGGTGTCGGGTGCGAGTGAGTGGCTGTCGGCAGAGGGCAACATTTGTGCTTTTCCTGATGGCCGGTGTAGGCCATGGCACCTGGGCTTTGGGAGCTTTGTTTTGTTTTCTTCATTTTAGCAGACTTCCAGAAAACTACTTCTCTTTAATATTAAAGTTCTTCAATTTGATGTGGTTCAATATCATAGCTCTATATGAGGAAAGAGTTTAAACACTAAATTTTCCTCAGTCGAATTTACAGAGGCTGAGGAGTTGGCAGCAGGTCCTTCCGTCTCTTTAGCGCCTGGCTGGTGTGTGGCTCTGGGTCTCTGCTGTGCTAGAGAAAGCCAGGCTTCAAGGAGCAGGGGTTCCTCCAGGTGGGAACGCCAGCTGCGACTCCTGGGGAATTGAGCCAAGGCAGAACTGAGCCTGGAAGTGACGGTTTTCACTCATCCACCCTGAAGTGGCGTCAATGACATGCTCAGAGCGGGGAGAGAATGCCTCTTGAGCCATGTTTTGTGTTAACTGGGAATAATGACCATGGTGTTTGCATGCATTTCAGCTGGGAAAGGCCCCTGTGCAGGAAATCACACGTTTTGTTGAAGTCACCACTGCGCGCCTGGATCCTGTACCATGCTGGGCCTGACACGTTGGCTGGATGCATACCCAAGCTGAGGACACATCAAACTCTGTGACGACCTGGTCTTCCTCACGACCCTTTTACACTAGACGGGTTCTCCTGGCCCAGACGCCTGTTCCGCTGCCGGTGTCTTTCTCTCACCCCACCTTCACACCTCCTCTCACTGGAGCTGTCGGGTTTCCTCTGCCTTCCTCTTCCCTGCTCTGGCCCTTCCTTTCTAGCAGGAAGCCCCTGGACGGAGACTGTGTCACCTGCCCTGTGCCTCTGGTTTCTCCCTGTCTCCTTGGTCGGAGAGGTCTTGGACGCTGAGGTGTTAGAACTGGAAAGTGACTGTGAGATGCTGCCCTTAAGTCTCTTCAGCGCTCAGAAGGGAAAATCAAAGACAAAAGCCACCGTGCTGGCACAGGCCTTGTGGGCATGCAAGGAGCTGCCTCCCCAGCACTGCTGAAAGCCTGTGAGGAGCTGGGGCTGCAGGCACTCCTCGACACTGGCATCTGGCATCTGAGGGGCGAAGCAATGAGCTGGGGTGGTGAGCCCTGCAGCAGGAAGAAGGCCTAGGAGCACAGCCTCGCGTCCGGATGTCTGGCGTTTCCTGGGGGCACAGGGTGTGATGCTGTGATAGCGATGGTTGGAGAACACAGGTGACAGCCATCTCCATTGGTGCTGAGAGCCCCCAGGGAGCTCTGGGTCTCCCTGTGACTGGACATGTGTTTCATCCCTTCTGTGTCTGTTATCTCTCCAGCACTGTGACGAAATGCCCGAGACAGTCAGCGTATAAAGAGGGAAGGTTTACCACGGCTCTTGACAGAGGTTTCAGCCAAGCCTGGTGGTCTGCTGCTCTGGGGCTTAGCATTGAGTGGCAGCAGGTGGTGGACGCCTTGTCTCAGTCAGGGAAATAGAGAGGAAGGGAGGGTGAGGGTCCTGGTATCCCCTCCAAGGGCGCCCAGTATCCCTTCAAGGTCAAGCTCGTGAAAGGCTCGGCTTCCTCGAAGCAGCTCCGGGCCGGACTGAGCCTCCGAGGTGCGGTGCCCAGGTGGCGTTCACTTCCCGCTGTTCACCCTAAGGACGGCTAGGCTGGCGGTGTGGCTTCCACTAGTGGGGATGTGGTATTTTGAAAAATGTGAAGACGACTTGTGAAATCAGAAGATCTGCTCTTTGCTGTGTGCGTGTGTGCCTGTGTGTTTGTGTATGTGCATGTGTGGGTGCACGTGTATGTGTGTATGTGTGCACATATGTGCGTGTGCCTGTGCACGTGTGTGTGCATGCATGTGGAATGTATGCTCTGCTGGCCTCCAAGAACCTCAGCTGGATTGAAGAACCTGCTTTCCCAGCTCAGAAACAGCTTACCCTGACCCTGAAGTGTTGAAGTTCGTTCCTCTGGGAAGATGCGATGGCCCCAGGGTTGGGTAGAGGAGGTGCTGTAGGGTGTGTCTGACCTCTCTTCCCACCTGAGCCCCCAGGGGCTTTAACCCTAAGAGGTGCGGACATCAGCTGGTGCTGTGCCCCCTGGACGGCGCTGGATGTTTCCCTCTGCAGTCACGAAGTTGAGCGCAGGTCTACAGAGCGAGGCCATGGGACGAGGATTGTGCGGACTTGCTGAGGTCCCAGAGCGTCCCAGCGTCTCCCGTGCTACTGACCAGCAGCCCCACCCTGGCGCAGTCACCTGTTCTCCTTCGTCTGAGCATGTGCAGTGCTCCCTCGGGCTGACTCGTCTGGCTTAGGAATTTGAAAAGCTCTGGGAAACAGCGGAGCCAGGCTGTCGGATGCCACCACTCTCTTCTTCACTGGTGAAGACCTTGTATCTAGCATCCTGGGAGTTTTAAACTGCTACTAAATTTGTGCTGAGCTGTTTTGCAACAACAGAGGTGTAGTATAGTGTTTTTAAAAAAATTTTTTTGAAGAGAAAAAGTAAAAATAACAATAAAACAGTTTCAAAACAGGCTAGTAGGAGAGTAACGATGATTAATGCATTGCGTATTGCTGTCTGCATAGTAGTTATTCAGAGTACGAGATAGAGGCATGAAACACTGTCCCAACAATATTAGCACAGGCCTTTCTCCTCAATGAGCTAAGTAAGAGAAACTAGTGTAACTATCTTACCTAGCTTGTGTAATAGTGTTCTTGAGGGTTATGCAAAAGTATTGGTTTAAAGTACAATTAACAGAAGGGTGCACTGATTAAATGACATATTTGACATTTTAGATTGATACAGGAGATGCAATTTTGCTTTTCAGCCAATGGATCAAGTACTGTTTATTTAAAAATTGGGACTGCAGGGCTCAGTACTAGAAGAAAAATTCATGATTCACTATAGGAGGTTATAAAAACTTGCTGATAATGCCATAATTCTGAAGACAGTTTCAAATGTTAAATGAAGATGCTTTGCATACTCTGTTTTCTGTCTTTTTGAGATACAGGCTTGCTATGTAGCCCAGGTTGGCACTGAACTCATGGGAATCCTCCTGCTTCAGCCTCCTGAATGTTGGGTTTATATGCACTCACCACCACGCCTGGTTTAAGCATTTTTTTTATACTTCTTGAAGGAGAAGAAAAGTATGAAATAATTTCTGATTCTCGGTGTAGATGAAGGCCGGCAGAACTTGAGAACACTTGGACGTAAAGAAGACATCTATCTCATTACTGAAAGGGCAATGTTGAGCCTGCAGTTCAGCTTTCCCCAGTCCTATGGAAACTGAGCTTGAGTTTGATGATTAAACATCATCATATAGAGCAAGCATAGAGTGATAGTGGTTTTGAAGTTTGTTTTGTTCCAGATGTTGTCATTTTTATTTCATTCTACTTATATTTCTTTATGAAACTAAGGCCACTCAAGAATTTCATGGAGGGAGATTGACCACTCACCCTTGAGAAAGCCATTACGCTGATGATTTGGATGCCATCCATTGGGTTTTTGGTGCGAGGTTTAAATATGAATTTTGCAATACAAGCAAGATGAATAATTTATACTGCAAAAACAAGGGACAGTGTTTAGTTATTATGGTTTGTGAATATTTAAGTCTGATAGAATCTGACTTCCTAGGAATTTGTCAAATCTACACGCACATGAGCATAGATTAAATTTTAATTTAAATCTTGATATACTGTATAATACCAAAGTTGTAGAATTATAATTGGATTATTAAAAATTCAGTTTATAGGTTGCTAAAATAGCAGAGTCCAGGACTCTAGCTAGGATTGCTACAGTTACAATTACTCTTGGAAAACCCTGGGGTCATCAAATACAGTATAGGGAATTCTGAAATGAGTGCTACTGGGGAAGGATCTGGGAACTTTACATTACTTGAATGAAGTGAATATTTCAGCCCTGTCCTCCTCTCACATTAGCAAACCCTGGGACATTCCTTGTTCCATTTTACCGTGGTGGATGTCGGCTTTTCTGCGGCCCGGGGGGCAGTGCAGACCTCTGCTGTCTGCTCCGGCCGTCCGTTCCCTCCAGCCCTGGACGGAGCCGATCGATCGGGGGCCACACTGAGAGACACTGGTGGGGCAGAGCAGGCCACCCCCTCAGGGAGAATCATCCTGAATCCTGGGGAGGTGCGCCCAGCCTTGAGCAGAGAGCGGAGGAAAGGGCCTCAAGGTGAAAGGACGCCCCAGCCTCTGAGGATTTCCGCAAGATGCCTCACCAGAAGCGTCTGAGACACGGAGTGGTTTCCGTGCCAGGATTCACAGCCAGCGCTGATGGCCCAGCCCCAGGCTGGTGAATGGGTCGCTTCCTCGGTGCTGGGCTGGGTGGAGGTTTCTGGCCACCCCTGCAGATGCCGGAGTCGGCTTTTCCACGAATCAGTCATCAGTTGTTGTAGAAGTGTGAAGAGTTTCTCACATCTGTGTCCGCCTGTCTTTCTCTGTCTCAATCTCTCTGTCTCTACACACAGGTAAATTTCTTCCTGAGACATGTAAAGGTGCCATGTGCCTGTACAGGGCTTTGTTTCCTCCGGACCTCAAGGTACATTTCCTAAGAGAGAGCTGTTACCTTATCTAAAAACAGCGCAGCCACCGACTTGGGTGAATTTCACGTTGATGTGTTTTACCTGACCTCTGACTTCTGGTCCTGTTTCTTCAGCTTGTCCAGCAATGTCCTTTGTGAGCCTTTCTCCCTACCGTGTGGCCCGGAATGGAGCAGGCGTTGTGTTGTGTCTTCCCCTGGCCTATGCCAGGAGGACTTCTGCAGCCTGTGTTTGACTTTGAGCATATTGGTATTCTTGAAGAGCCCCACCTGTCGTCTCTGTAAAAGTAGTATTTTCTCACTTTGCGCTGTCTGATGACTCCTTGGGATTAGACGCAAGTTCTGTATTCTTGTCACGAGCACTGTGTCACCTGTTGTGTCCTCCCAAGATGTCACACTGGGGTCTGGTGACGCCTGTATGTCTGCTGCTGGGCCATGCTGATGTAGGGTTGTAGCCTGACCGTCGGCTTCATTCCCCAGTGTGTCTGCTGCTGGCCCTGCTGTTCCAGCAAACGTCAATCTGAGTTCTTTTTTTATGGATGTGGTTAAAACCCATAATCAGTTGACTTTAAGAGCAATCATCCCAAAAAACTTAGCAGGTTGATTCAATCAGCCAAGAGACCTCCGAGCAGGGGAGCAGAGGCTTCCCTGAAGGACAGATCTGCCCGGGACAGACGCTGTGCTCCTCCGTGGAGAACCGTCCTGCCCTCCCGGCCGCACACAGGCTTGCTGCTCGGCACAATTGTGCCAGACAAGTTTTGGTGACAAATCACTGTCAATATGTTTTGTATGGGGTTTGTTTCTCCGGCCACAGATTAAAACCTATGTTAGTTTCCCCTTGCTGCTATAACAAGTTAACATGATCTCAGTGACTTAAAGCAATGCAAGATGATCATTTGATGTTCAGGACTGGAGGCTCCTTTGTGCTTCCTGGGCTTGTGGAGTTGGCCTGCACTCCGTGGCCCATGGCCCCAGCATTCTGACCTCTGTCTCTCTCCTTAGCCTCCTCCTCTGACTCTGGGTGCTTCTGATCCCTCTTTCCCTTGTTAAGATATTGGGACTGGCTGGACCCACCAAGACCACCAGGAAAACCCCTCCACTCAAGGTCCTTAGCTTACTGCCACATCAGTTGACAAATGCACAGGACCCAAGCAGTGAAAGTGGTCATCTTTGAGGAGGGGTGCTGATCTTATCCAGGAGGCCCAGGCAATAGCTCATCTTGGGTACAAAATTCCTCTTTGTCTTGGGCCTTTGAAAGTAGAAGACAAGTTATCTCCATCCACAACACAATGGAAGGGCAGGCTTAGCATTAAAGTCGTAGGTATTTAACTTTGAACAGACAGAATAGGGAAGTGGTCAGGACTCCCGGCGGGCGCAGCGGCTCTCATACCCAGCTGGGCCTCGCTGAGCGGTTTCACGTGGGCGCAGCGCCTGTGGCTCACGGCCGTTCTCCCGGCTCAGCCTTCTCTCAGGAAGGGCATCTGGTGCTCGCCATAGCTGTCTCGTCTGTGTGGCTGCAGCAGTGCAGCGCTCTTCACCGTCGTGTGCTTTCTCCACCCTGTCTGTCCTCGTGGCAGGGTTTCTGTCGGTGCCGTGGGCTCTGGACATTGTGGACCTCCGGTGCATGTGTCGGGGTTTCGAGCCACAGATGTGAGGTCCCCGACAGACCTTCCTACGCAGCCCGTCCACGTCCAGTCTCTGCTCAGACGGCAGAGCCCACCTGTGGACAGCAGCCGAAACCCCGCCCTCTTCGTCTCCCCAGGAGCGGCTGGCCCACAGGTTTCTCTCCACGGCCTCTTTCCTGCATATCCTCACTTAACGTCTTTTCACACAATCACCCAGCCCTCGTTCCTTTTTGCACAGCAATTCTTCACTTGCCTATCTCTTCCTCCTGACATTTACCATGAAGCTGGCCCTGTAGCGCAGAGCTTGGAAATATCTTTGGCATCCAAGTTTGTGATTTCCAGGTTGTGCTTTCCACGTTACCGCAGGACACAGCTCTGCTGCACTTCCTGCCCCGGTACAGGCAGCCTTCCCTCCGCCCCCGGGGCTGTGCTTCTCCCCTAACTCTGAGACTTCACCTGCGGCACCTTTAGCGTCTACCTTCGGCCGACAGTCTGTTAAGACCGCAGAAGCGTCTGTAGGGCCGTGTGGGCTTCTTGGCTGTTCACTTCGTGTCTCTCAGAAGCATCATCAGTGGAACTGTTGAGGTCCAGGCTTCACTCAAGTCTGCCCAAGATGGTCTAGAATTTTTGTGTTGGGTTCTTCAAAATTCTCCCCGTCTCTGCTCATTGCTCAGCTGCAAAGTCATTTCCTCCTCTGTGAGTTGGTACTGATACAGTGGCTTCCCACATTCACGCACCCAAATCTTTTATTTTCCTATTGCTGTTTTTAGCTTTACCATAAATTTGGTGGCTTAAAAAACACATTTTATTATCTTAATGATTCAGAGGTGTGAAAGCTTTGGCAGGTTCATGTTCCTGCTGTCAGCCTCACTGTGTTAGTCTGAGTGGCTTGGGAGCCTCCAAGGGGATTAGGAAAGCCACTTCTGGGTGTGTCTGGGTGGGTTATGGAGCTGTGGCCACATGGTCCATGCCCGCTGCCTGGCCCCTTGCTCTCTGGTGCTGTTCCCTGCTCTGCTTCTTGGATGCCGTGAACTAAGCATCTTTGCTCTGCCATGCCCTTGTGCCGTGATGTTCCTGCCTTGGAGCCAGCTGACCATGGACTGAAACCTCTGAAACTAGGAGCCACGTTAAACCTCCCATAGGATGGCTGACTAACGCAGAGCTAACTCGATGATATCCCTGGATTATTACGCATGATGACAATGAAAAAGTGTTCAAGATGACAGATTCATGACTTGTTAATACAAAGCGAATCTTTTGTCTTTCCTGTGTTACCATCAGAGTGAGAACATTTGTCTGAAGATTTAACCCAGCTAAAGTCCCTCTTGGCTGCCTCTCCTTTTGGCTGACCTTTACTGTGGAAATGAAGCCATTCCAGAGTTAATAGCAACATCAAGTTTGTTCAGAAGTTATACATCAACCTTTGGGTAGCTTTAACTTAACTGTCAAATTAGAGCTAACGCAGCCCACCCATGTACCCCTGAGACTGCAGCAGCCAAGGGAAAGCTCAAGTCATGGGAGGAAGACTGCATCCTGACTTCGGCCAAACTCACAGGGTGGGACGGGCTCTTCTCTAACGCTGAGTAGTTTGCGGTCTTCCAAGGCCCCGTCCACCTGGCTGGAGGCTGGGGCAGCACTGTCCAGTTCCTTTGACGCCTTCACACATGTGGAGCAGGCACCTGCTACAGATGTGTGGCCAACTCATCAGGGAAGAACTCAGTTTCCCCCAGCTATAAATTACTCCTTAACACAGGCTGAAGGCTCACCTGACTCACAGCTTCCTAAGTGTCAGTGGTGTCGGATAGAAACAAATATTTCCAGCACGCAAGGCAGACAGAACTCACCGCATTTTTTTGTTACCTCTGTTTTCAAGTGCCACTGTGGAAAGACAGGTCATTCCGAACGTTAGCCCTTTCCCGTTGTTAGAGCGATCTTCCAGGAGGACTAGCTGAGGTCTCAGTCTGAAGGCTGAGTCCAAGCTCACACGTCACTGGATGCAAATATGGGGTGCACTATGCCCTACAATTTCTGGTTGTGCTCCCATGACTGAGAGCAAGCCACAGGCGGCTGATGGGAGCCCAAACCCACTGTTTCAGGATGTAACATCTACTGGTCATACCTGAGGCTGTAACCAAGAGGGCAAAATAAGTCTTTAAAACAGAATTGCTTCTTTCAGAGTTGGGTTGCTGCGATGAATGGACCGAACCTGCAGCTGCCACTGGCCCAGGAGGTCACGTCCAGTTTCACCTCCACTGGGAAGAAAGAAGCCCCCTAAGCGCCCCTCCTCCGCTGTTCCTCACCATGCAGTCCATGCACCCCTGAGCATTGCTAGACGCCGGTCTGAGCCGGTGAGTGGCCCCTCCACCTCCTGTGGAGCTGGCTTTGAAGAAACCCTTTTCCCTTTTCCACTAGAAATCGCCCTCCGTGTTCCTGGGGTAGCTGAACACACGGTGATGGAGCTGGAGTTTGCTTCGCTCTGCTTTTCGCTCATCACCAAACAGCAGCAAGAAAGAACAGAGACAAACTCTGCAGGGCTCATGAGGCCCAAGGGTGCTGTGGTGCGGCGGGGCTGGCCGCTGCACCCAGCTGCCTGGCCTTGCGGATCTTTGAGTGCTGGCAGGTGGGAAAGGTGCTGCTCTTTACCCCTGGGGGCTTCTGCTTGGTCCCCTTGCACGTGTGTCTCACTAAGAGCTGCTCTGGCGCAAGTCCAGAGTAGGTGGAGGAAGCATTTCCCATCAGCTGGGTGATTTTAGGTCCCCAGCTTGCCCTGTTGCCCGAGGACCAAGTGGACGGTGCTGGGAGGACAGGGTCTGGCTGAGAGCTGGGCATCGGGTTTCTGCCACACTGAGCCACGCTGCACAGCCAGCACCTCTGAGGCTTTCTGTGGCCTGCAGCAGCTCTAACTGTGGTGTGGAGCCTGTGTGTCGAGTGACACCACCTTCTGATGACTGAGTCCAGGGCTGGAGAAGGAAACAAAAGAAAAAGGTATACAGGGTACACAGTGTCCCTGTGGGGTTCCTGTGGGTTTCTGGTGGCACAGTAAGAAACACATATGTCACCCCCACATATCACCAAGCCTGAGAAGCCAGAGGGCTCGGCTCCCACCTTCCACACCAAGTCATCTCTGAGGCGCTTGTCCCTGCCCAGTGCTGACCTATGACTGCCCCGGGGCCAGGAGCCAGCTGGTGTTCACTGACTTGGAGTGTGGGGCACAGCGGCCATGACACAGCCCCAAGCTGTCCCTTTGCGGAGTTGCAGTGCAGCCTAAGGAGGAGGAGGAGGAGGCAGGGACCTGGCTCCACACGCTGGACATGTGAGCTGTGACTATCTGGACCTTAGCAGTGCCACTCGACACTGGGCTGCGGGAGGGCACCAGTCACTCCATGGATTACCGGTGACAACGCGCGAGTGGGTGAACAGCACCCTCAGGGGCTGGGCACCCCGAGAGCGGCAGCAGACCCTCCTGTCAGACCCAGATGCTTCCCCTGAGGGCCAGCCTCGGGTTGGTGATGGATTCTTGTCTTAGTCACTGACAGATCCTTCACGGGAGCCAAGCCCTGCTGGACAAGGACGTCGCCGACGAGGTCCACGGGCCTCTGCCTCCGACGTGTCCCTGATCCTTGCTGAGTCACTGCCTTCTGAGACTCGGCAGACAGGAGAGTGGAGGTGGGATTAGGACTTGGAGGTCGCAGTACAGAACTAATGAACTCCAGTTCCTTTAATCAAACCCTTCCTCCGAGGCGCTGGGAAATGGGGCGTGAGAAAATGAGGCTGAAGCGGTGAGGGGGGCTTGGGCGTGGACTCAGCTGGCAGAGGCTGATGTTACTGCTGGGTCTGTGTGCGCGGTCACAGCGCCCACCCTGGGCCGCTCCAGGTCGGACTGCGTGCCGGGCGCAGAGTCTAGCTCCAAGCCTGCAAAATTCCCCACCTTCCCTGTCCCAAGCCCAGGTATCTCGTTCTTTTTCTTTCACTTTAAAGTTTTAAAACTTCTTATTGGTACAGGTTGCATCACGCAATGGACACATTCCCTGTGTGGAGTCGGCGCGTGTGAGATCTGAACCCTGCTCCCACCCTCTTCTCTCTTCCCCCTCCCCGCCTCCAGCTCTCGGTCCCTTCCCATTTGCAAAAGACCTATCTCCATTTCCTATCATATGTCTTTCATTTTGCTCTTTAATTTGTTTATAGCTTGAGATTTTATAGAAGAGAAACCTTGTGATATCTAAGTTCGCATATCTGATTTATTTCATTTAGCATTAGAGTCTCAAGGTGCAACTACTTCTCTAAACAAATGGCTCAGGTTCTTTCTTCTTTATGGCCGAGTAGTGCACCACTGTGCATAGATACCACATTTTCTTTATCCACTCATCTATGTGTAGACATACAGGCCACTTCCATGATTTAGCTTTTATGAGCTGTGCTGCCAACAACATGACCATGCATGCATCACCGTAATCTGATGTCTTTAACTCTTCCAGGAAGATACCTGGAAAGGGAATGGCTGGGTCAAATAGCATTTCTAAACTCAGCATTTCTGAGGGATTTCCATGTTAATTTCCCACCAACAACATAGAATGATTCCTTTTCCCCACAGTCTCTCCAGCATTTGCTATTATTTAATTTTCTGATTTTTGGCATTTTTTCTGGAGTAAGATGGAAACTTGTGATGTCTTAATTTGCATTTCTAATGGCCAGAGATGTTGATGTCTCTTTTTTTTTTTTTTTTTTTTTTTTTTTTTTTTTTTGCGCCACCGGGGATTAAACTTACAACCTTGCGCCTGTCAGACAGGCGCTTAAGTCACCAAACTCCTGGCCCTGGTTTTTTTGAGGCAGGGTCGCACTGCGTAGCTCAGGCCAGCCTTGCGCTTGCGTTGTAGCCCAAGCCGGCCTCGAACTCACAATGCTTCTCCTACCTCAGCCTCCCGAGTACTGGGATTAAAGGTGTGCACCACCACGCCCATCTCAGATGTTGAACATTTTCTCAGGTGTTTATTGGCTATTTGTACTCCTTCTGAGAAATGTCTGTCCACTTCGGGTGCTCATGTTTGATTGGGTCGTTTAATTTGAGGATCTGTTACTTTTCAGTTCTTTATCTATTCTAGATATTAGTGTTCTGTCTGAATAATAACTGGAAAACTTTTCCCATCCACAGAGCATCTCTTCACTTGTGTCAGGGAATGAGGTGCATGCATTTGTGTCTCTGAGACTAGCTGGTATTCAAGAGCCCTGGGCTCCTGGCCTCAGTGTCCACTGCTGTCCTGTCCTGGCTGGGCTCCCGACTCTCCCGTCCTGCTCCTCTGTCTCCACACAGGTTCTCCTGCCTGGGGATGCTGGGTGCTCTCCCACATGCCTGTCTGCTCCGGAAGTGAGGTTTGCTCCTCTAGTCGGGCTTCTCCGCTCCGGAGCAGGTATGCTCTGCTCTGTCCTGGCCCGTCAGAACCAGCCTGAGTGCAGCACCCACCCCGTCAGACAGCTTTGCTGCCAGAGGACAGCAGGGCAAGAGCAGACGGGCGCAGAGCTAGCCGAGTGGGCGTGACGATCCAGGCACCTGGCCCACTCAGCGGACTCTGAGGGGCTCACATGTGGGGTGGCTCAGGAGTAAAGGAGAGGGGGACAGCTTGGGGGAACCAGTCTCACATCACTGAACCCAGCTGTTGCCATGGTCCGATGTGCCACCTGTTGTGTCACCTGTGTGTTTTAACAGAAGCGTTAAAATCCTCCCACTGTGATTGGATGCAGGGCTTCCTACCCTCCACTTCTGGAGGCACCTCGCGAGTGACCTGGATGAGTCTGTCTACCTCGGTTTCCTCGCCTGGGCCCCATGAACATTTTTACTTCACAGTGGAATTGTTAGAATGAAGTGTGGGACACACAGAACCTTCAAACAGTGCTGAGAAACACTGTCATTTCTCAAAATGGAAAATCCAGCTCCTTAAATTGGAATTAAAATTCCCAGAATTCTGAGCTGAGTTTCACGGGGAGCACCACCCCTGGTCTCGGATTCACTCCCCTGGGTCACGGACCTGCTGTGGCACTGACACCTTCTCAGTTCGAGCTCCAGATGAAGGGGGCAGAGGACAGGTTCATCCACTCCTGTGCCTCCAGTGGCCCACGAGGGCACCCCGTTTCCCACCATGTGGGGGTCACCGGGGTTGGAGCAGATCCCAGTCCCAAGTCTTCCCGATCCCGGAATCCCGTTCCTTGCACTGCCTGTGATTTCAGGGCTCTTGGGTAGCGTTTTGACTTCTGGCCAAAGTAGAAAAATAAGGCTGGGCCCCATCTCGTGTCCTCAGTGTTGTTTTCCTCCTGATAGAGGTTTCCAGCATCCAGATACCCACTGTGTGCATTTCTAGGTGTGTGGTCTGAGCTATCAGCTGCCCTTTATACATAGTTCATTGCTACTCTTGAGGAGTCGTATTTTTTAAAATTAAATTTGACAGTTCAGAGTTTTACCATGTCCTTGAACTGGTTCCCATGGGACATTCCTTCTTAAAGGCATCAGCTCATGTATTCAATGTTCCCCTGGGGAAACAAATACCAGATATGGGGCACCACCCGAGTCGGGTCTCTGGGGCTAGCTGGAAGCAAATTAGATGTTATGTTTTCTGAAAAAAGAGAAAAGAGTCCAAATTTAACATGACCTAATTTTAACTTTGAAAGGATTTATATTTTTAAAATTTATATATATATTTATTTATTTATTATCATAGCACTGGGGATTGAACTCACAGCCTCACACCTGCCAGACAGACCCTTAAGCCACTGAGCCAAACTCCCGGCCCTTGAAAGGTTTTATATATGATACAGGTTGAGTATCTGTGATCTGAAATTGAACCTTTTCCAAAATATGAAACTTTAGAGCATTGGCAAGATGTCACTTGTGCAACATTTGACACCATGGAACCAAATTCCTGCCCAAAATTCCAACAGCTCTCTGCCCTGGCTGTGTGCACGCATTCTCAGTGCCCCCTCCGCCCTGGCCACGTGCCTGCCTGGGCATCTGCCATCCGCTTGCTGCCCATGGTAAGGACTGTGCTCCGGGACTGGCTGAGATCGGTTTCTGCCTGCTTCTCTCCCTCTGAGCCGTTCACCTACAGGGCGGCCACCTCAGCTCCCTCCCTTGCCTGTGGATGTGGTTGTGGGCTTAACTCAGCCCTCAAGGATCCAGGTCTTCTGTTCCAGGTTTGATCAGTCACGACCTTCTTGGTCTGATGCTGACTGATGTCTCTCAGTCGGCTGTGAGCGTGGTGGGCAGCACGGTCCCTTCAGGCTTCTCAAAGCAGCACCACGGGTGGATGGCACAGGACCCTTCCCACCCACAACAATGACTGGTGAGGGGCTCTGCAATGGCAGCCTTTCCAGGGTCACCTGAGAACCACCGGGAGAGCTTCAGAAAAGTTCTTGCTCAACACATAACAATTCGCACCCAGACTTCACCAGCAGTTTGTATTCCCTTGAAGTTAAGGCCTTTGGTTCCTCCAAAGAAATTCAGGCATCATGAGGATGGGTTAAAAATGTGGAGCAGCACAGTCTGCTGAGCACTGCGGGTGCCTCCCTTCCCTATTGGGGAGCACGGGGCCCGGGATGTGGAGGATGAGCACTGCAGAAGCAGAAACATGGGGAAAGGAAGGAAAGGGGTCCCAGGAGCTTGGCGTTGCACAAGCAGTCAGTGACCTTGGACTCTGTCCTCGGAGGAAGACGCACACAGTGACAGTGGCCTGCAGTGTGATGTGAATCCGAAGCCACTGCTCTGGAGGGTTTCCCTTTCCTTCTTGTCTTTTGCACATCCTTGGACACGGTGTCCTGCTGTAAAATCTTTGACTTACTGTGATTTCTATAAATAAGATGGAAACTTTGAATCAAATAGTCTCTAAATTGACTGTAGGTTTGTAGTAATAAAGTATCACATTACATTTTATTTAGTAATAAATAAGTAAATATATCACATTACATTTAAATATTTATTTCCAGTGCTGAGATAAAGAATATCCTATAAAATATCTTTATATCATAGAGTAAAAGGTTTTGTTCAATAACATTCTTCTCTCTAAAAATTTAATATTAAAAGTGATTTTACTGATGTGAGAACAAAAACTTGTTCAAGTTAATGAGCTTGTGGGCTTCAGCTTATGAAAAACCCATATTTAGTGTGTCTGTATGGTTTCTGATGGTGTCCAGTGCCTGCAGGCTTGTGGCCAGCTGACTCAATTGCTGGAGTTCCACACCGCTGGAGCGAGGCTCTTTTAACAAGATGATCTGTCATCCCTCGGGGTTTGTTCTGACAGCTACATACAGTGATAGCGTCAGGTCTAGCATCAGAATGCTCCATTTTGATCCCAAAATGAATTCTCATATTCATTATCCATAAAAATGAGATGTAGAGAAAGGCAGGGCTTCAATCAAAAGTTTCTGCATGGTCAGCCCCTCTGTTCCTGCTCAGGAGGAAGCACTGGGGCAGAGACTTTGAGGATTCATGCCAGACTTGTGGGGAGCCCAGTCTGGAGTGGGATTTGTGTTTCATTTGTATTTACAGAGACAAGGGACAGAACGATACACACCCACAATCTGTTCCTTTTATGGTAATTTTAAGTTATATTGTCTATTATGGAAACCACTCTGGTTGTGATTCCAGAAAACTTTCTTTGAGAAAACTTTATCATTATGACTAAATAAACCCAGCCTGGCATGCGTAGGAAGCAGCAAATATTTTTAAGTATCGAAATGGATTTGCTGGCAACAGATGCCTTTTAGTTTAACTCAGTCCATCCATTGGTTTAATTAAGGTCAGTCTGTCACAAAAGTATTCTGCCCTAGTACCAAAATCAAGGGCACTGGAGAAATTAAAATAAGAAGGCTGTGATTCCGAAGTTGTTGGGTCTTGGCCTTCCAGAGCAGTCAGGAACAGTCCCAGAGTTCCCAGTTGGGATCAAGAACCTTCTGCCAGTGCCCTACCTGGCCTGGCTCAGCTGGGTGAGCGTGTCAGTGCCCAGTGCCGGCCACCAGCCAGGTCCCTTCCCATCACTCGGGGTGGGGGCCGGGCACCTCCCGCTCCCTGCAGCCCCGGCCGGGAGGAGGCAGCGCCATTGCTTGCAGCTGTCACCTGCCCTCCTCATCTGAGCCTTGGGGAACTCTGCAGCTCTGCGGATGGGGCGAGCGCGGGGCTTTCTCCAGCGCAGTCGAGTCAGGAGAGTGTCAATGTGGGGCAACAGGATCAGCTTCCAAAAGTCTCAGAGGTATTTCACAATAAAAACATTCCTGGCACTTTAATTTATTATAAGTCTGCACCAAAGACGAGTCATACCTTGCTCACTACTGTGTGTGCTGAACACAGATACCACTGGGAACGTCCACTGGAGAAACCCATTTACACTTCTTACTTTTCTTGAGAAATTGCTGTTTCCTACATTCTGTAAGACGCAACGTGTTACCCTAATAGGAGGAACATGGTGGTTAAAAGCTGCTGACTTGCTTAAATTATTTTCTTTAATTTTCTAGTAATTTTTATATTTTAATGTATTTTTATATTGTAGTATTATTTCATAGTGGGTATTTGGCAAATGGACTACATACGTAGTTTCTGATGATCTTCACTTTGACTGTTCTGAATGCATGGGAATGTTTTTATTGTGAAATACCTCTGAGACTTTTGGAAATAGGTGAGATGAAAATATAAATATACAAATGAAAATGAAATCTACAGTAGGAAATGACCAGTGTCAAGCAGCCTCAGTCCAAGGGAGGAGGACAGAGAAGAAGGGAAAACGGACCCATACCCTGTGCCTCGGAATTTTCAAGTTGTAAGTCAAGCCAACAAGCACATATGTGATGTATGCACACGCACACACACACACACACAATACCTTTACAAATACGCTCTCGGAGCAGCAGGTCTCCCGCTGAAGGTTCACAAGACATCACAGAGAACCGAATCGGATGCTTGTCTGGGGTCCCTGCAGTCAGAGCAGGAAGAGTGAAGGAGCCTTCACATTACCGCCCTCTGGGTTTAAATGACTTCACAAACTGTTTAATAGCTTAAATAATACAAAATAAAATGATCTGATTTCCTGGGGCCTGGGGAGTGTGGGTGAGGCTTTGAGGCTCTGCGGGGCCCGACTTCCAGACAGCATGGTCCCCCTGCCCTGGGCCCGGTCCTCCCTGCTCTTTTGGCCTTTCCCTTCCTGGGCATCTCAGAGGCAGGGCCGTCTGCCCCGGGCAGCTGATTTCCCTGCCGCCAGCAGCGCCGGCCTCTGCAGTCCTCCAGGCCTGGGGCTGCTCGTGCGAGCCGAGGTGGGGGCGCCTTTCCTCGTGGCCATGGACTCATGCTCCTCAGCCGCCTGGTCGGAGTTCTGCGGCTGTGCATCGTGGACAAAGCAGTCTTCGGACGTACAAGGCTGCAGATAAAGTGATTGGTACTTACTACACTGTCCCCTGGCCCTAGACCGCCGAGAACTCAGGCTGGGGTGGAAGGGTGTCACGCTTAATGTGTACTATGTAGACTTCACCGTTAAAACCTTCTCAACTCACTTGAGCACTAGTGGCCCAGATGTGCTCTGGTTAAGTGGGAAATAAAGCTCAATATGTGTGAAATGTGTACAGCACTTTGGACACAGGGCTTGTATTGACAGTGTCATCTGATTCTTTTCTTTCAGTGGAGACTCCCATCCCACCGAGGCAGATGTGTGAGATGGGAGGTGGGGAGCTTCTCTGTGGGTAAAGCTCCACGAACAGAACCCCTTTGCTGTATTCCTCCAAGAACATGGAAGTCAGGAGATGAATGTGTGTGGTGCCCACTTGATTAGGGTGCAGCCTCATCTTCATCTGCCCAGCGAACACTGTCCAGAGCAAGCTGCCCACCAGCTCTATCCCTGCACTGTGGGAAACGGCCACTTCCTGTCAACGTGTCTTTCGGAAACAAATCCATACCCGGCCGGTGCGGGAGCACTGAGCAGCTGCTGCCCAGCACTGCCATTTACTGTCGCAGCCCGGGCTGGGTGAGGCTGCACCACAGGCTTCCTAATTACTTTGCTTCTGTTCACTGGCATTTTATGCATTAAAGGTGCACTGGCAAGGTAAACTCTCCAACCCTGCTGCCATGAGGCTGGGGCACCCCTCCCTGTGAGGACAAGCCTGCACCCCAAATGCCCTACAGACAGGAAGCCAAGGGGCGGAATTCGGATTCATCTCCATCAAATCCCCCTCCACCCAGCCCCGTAATGTAATTAACATTGCAGGTCTCATGGCTCTTTTTAAGGGAATTACAAGCCATGAGTCATCTGGGCATCACTGGAACAAGTTCTGCTAATGCAAAATGACTCAATCTCAGAGATTGCTATCTGGCAGCAATCCGAGATACTGAGACCTGAAAGCCAGCACTTAATCTGATTTAAGGCCTCTTAAAATATTCTTCAAACTTGGCCAAACACTGTTCTGGTAAAAAGATTGAGAATTATTCCAGGAGTCAAATGCGGTCTGAGCTGTCTCAGCTTTGTTATTGATTCCTTTTAATAATTGCATTTAATTTGTAAACCTATGGACAAAGATGCTGAGGGAGAAATATGACTATGTCAAGTAAAATAAGGCTGAGTGTATGGAACAAAGAGAGAATAAAAATAGAAACAATGCTGTTCCACTTCAGGATTCTTAATGTCAGGATTCAGCCTATTAATCTATTTAAGGATGTTTTCACAGTGGTTTTAATAACACTGGGCGTAGAACTTTCGTGGGTCTTGCCATGGTGTCCTGGAGAGTCATCAGCACGGTGAGCTTCTCATATGTGACGTATTTCCAGTTGGGTGGTGTGGCTTGCGGGTAGGGGCCATGGCACTGCTTTTACTTCTTCCCAAATTGAAGAAATGCAGTGTGACAGCAAGGTGGCACAAGGCCGACTTCGGCAGAACAGGGCATGAGGTGAGGTCTATAAAACACTCAGATGGGAAGGACGGTGCCAGTGGCAAACGGCTGAGTCCCTGCTGGTCCCCACTCACTGCACGTTACTTCTTAGCACAACTTGTGAACTGATTCCTTTGTATCACAAGCCGCGTTTCCACAGCCCTGAGCTGAGAACCGCTATGCGCAGGCGCAGGCTCTCCTCCCCAACGTGGACTCCTCTCCTGCAGTCCACGGTGTCAGGCGTGAATCCTTCTACCCTTCTCCAGGGAAGACTTCTGTCTCCTGGTGTAGGGGGCACTGAAAGAGCTGGTGCGCAGAGCAACTTCTGTTACGGCAAAGCTCTCTTACTCAGTACTGTTTAGGAACAGGTGATCTAAAATGTATCCTTCGCATCCCACCCGTTACCACACCTGGCGTTTCCCTGAGAAAACAAGATGGCTAAAAACTTCAAGCAAGTGCCCTCTTTCTACTGGCTTTTGGGCAAAGACCTCAAGAACCTGAACTGTTATAAAAAGCATTTGGAAGAAAATTAATAACTTTGTAAAATGTTATTGACATTTTTCTGTTGGAAAGACATCAAATAATTATGTCTGACCTGTTAAATTTTTTTAAAAGGTTTAATGTGTAGATTGGACACAAAAATAATCTTTCCTTCCTTTCTGTTTGTAGACGTTATATACTACAACTAAGCTTTCATTATATGAAGGGAACTATCTAGATTGAAAAGTGCCATGACGATAATTTGCATTAAAATTAGGGTTTAAAACAACTAGAGAAAGCAATGATTGCTAAATTCCAGTAGATGATAGACTCATTTAAAACCCTGAGTGAGCTTCTTTTTAGATGATTTATTTGCCTTCTATAAAATAGACACACCAAAACACCAGTTTTTAGCAGAAAGGTAATTCAGATGTTTAATCTAATTTTTTTATTTAAGAGAACAAAAGACACATAAGAAAGACAAAAAGCAAAAGAGACAAACAAATGACTAGAACAAATGCACAACAGTAGCATTTTAGGTTTACAAAACAGGATGATAGAAACTTGACAATAGTTGCAATATTGAGTAGTTACCTTCAAAATGCTTGTTTACATTATGTCATAGTTACTTTTCACTGGTTGCTGGTGTTATAACCTGTAGCCTGTGATTTGACCAAAGCGCCGTTTTGCTGTTTTGTATGCGCCGTCTCAGACTAGAAACCCCCCTTAACCATTGCCCCCCCCCCCGCTTGATTCGCTAAGGTTTCTGTTTTTCTGTAAAATCCCCCTTCCCCCAGTAATCTAAGAAACAGTTACAGCTTTTAGGTTGCTGACCGAAAAGCGGGGTCAAAAGATAAACACTCACCCTGCTCCATGCCAAAAAAAAATGTGTAAAATGTGCCTTTCTGTAACCTTTGTTATCCATATTAGGGAACGACCACCACCATCCAGCTTTAGACCCTCCCAAAGACAACTCCTCCAATGGATGCAAGAGATCTTTAAAATACTAACCAATGTAATCTACTTTTGTACCCACGCTA
>RJWM01033128.1:0-20881 GCA_004363535.1 Dasyprocta punctata | reverse complement strand
ACCACTGCTCCCCTCCACTGCCACTCCACTCCAGTGCTGCCTCTCTCTGCAGATGCCTCCAGGGTCACCAGCCATCATGTCACCTTGATCATGTGTCCCCAGGTTCCAGCTCCTCTCACACAGTGGATCCAGCTCTGGGTGAAGGCACCACCACCTACCACCTTCTTCTTTAAGTTTTTCTTTTTACTCTTTCTGTGGGTCTCAGTTCTCACTTTAGATTCTTCCTGGGTCCAGGGGACCCACTTCCTTCTTGTCTTCCCTATGATGCTATATTCCAGCATCTGGACTGTATCTCTCAGAGAAGCTTTTTACTGCTCACTGTTCTGCCATCTTCCTGGAAGCCCCTTTTTTCTTAAACGTAACATGTTTGCAGCAAATAACTTGTTACCTTCTGTAGAATATTGTAAGTCTGATAACCTCCTGTTTTATCCTGTGTAATTTTCAATCCAAGCTGGCAGTCTTTCTGCTGCTATACTCATAAATTTCGTAGCTTTCCTGCAGAGCTCACAGAGATACATGCCATCAGACAAAAGGGTCCACCACAGTTTTTACCTGAATAATCCATATCCAACCCTGGCTTCTGCTGAGATGGTACAGTGCATTTACGAGTCACATGATTTATCTTTTCCAAAAAAGCTTGTCAAAAAAAAAAAAAAAAGCTTGTCTAGACGTATCTTTGGGTTTGTCTTTGGACCAAATTTTGCAACAGTGAATTTTCTATTTTTAGTATCCTATTTAAGGTAACTAGACTAATAACTCCCATAATTAAAGAACATTTAGTTTTTATTTATAAGTTTCTTCTTCAATTTATCTTTCTACTTGCATTTTATTATAAACAGCACAGAGAAACTTCCATGAACTTCCAATATTTGCTTGAAAATCCACTCAGCTATATATCCAAACTTAACACTTACAAGTTGCATTTTCAGGAAGATACAATTCAACCAAGTTTTCTACCAGGATATATCAAGAATTACTTTCCTTACAATTTCTATTAACTCTATTCTTAATTTTCTTCTGGCATATTCTGTTTACAGCAATATATATATTGCTAGGAAACAGAGAAACTTCCTCTACCAAACCCTCACTTCCTTCTGAAACCTTCTGAATAACCAATAGATCACAAAAGAAATCAAGGAAGAAATTAATAATTTCCTAGAATCAAATAGTAATGCCAGTAACATATACCAGACTTATGAGACACAATGAAAGTACTCCTACAAGGGAAGTTTATTGCCATGAATGCCCACATTAAAAACAAACAAAAAACAGAGTAAGCCCAAATAAATAACTTCATGATGCACCACAAAGTCCTAGATAAGCAACAACAATCCAGATCCAAAGCTAGTACAAGGAAGAAAATTACAATGACCAAAGCAGAAATTAATGAAATTGAGCCTAAAAAAAAGAAAGAAAAAGAAAAATCAATGAATAAAAGAGCTGTTTGACAGACAAAAACAAACAAACAAACAAACAAAACCTCTAGCCAATCTTACCAAAAATGGAAAATAATTGTACTAGAGGATACAATTAGAAATGAGAAAGGCAAAATCACAAAGGACTGTGCCAAGATCCAGAAGATTATTAGTAACTACTTTGAGAACCTGTACTCTGATAAAATGGAGAACTCAGAAGAAATGGATAGATTTCTCGATACATCGGAATTATCAAAGCTGAACAAGGAAGCCATAAAAACCCTAAATAATCCCATAGCAGGCAATGAAACTGAAAAAGTGATTTTAAAAAAAAACTACCAACTAAGAAAGACCCAGGTCACAATTGATTCACTCCCAACATAGAACTTCAGAGAAGATGCAATGTCAATTCTCCTCAAACACTTTAATGAAATTGAAAGGAAAGGAGTAGTCCCAAAAAAAGTCATTCCTGGAAGCTGGAATTACCCTGATTCAAAAACCAGAACAGTTCTAACCCCGGTACCAAACACACACACACACACACAAAAAAAAAAAAAAAAAAACAGAATAGGACCCAACCAAAAAAGAGAACTACTGACCAATCTCTTTAATGAATTGACAGAAAAATCTTTAACAAGATAATGGCACACAGGATGCAGCAAATTATCAAAAAGCTCATACATCGTATCCATGTAGGATTCATCCCACAGATGAAGAGATGGTTCAACATACTCAAATCAATGAATGTGATATGTCACATAAATAGTTGCAAGGACAAAAATCACAGAAAAAGGTTTTGACAAAATTGAATATCCAATCATGACTCTGAAGAAAATAGTTACAGAAGGACCTTATCTCAACCTGATAAAAACCATGTATGACTAACCAACAGCCAGTATCATATTAAATGGAGAAAGCTGAAAGGTTTCCCTCTAAAATCAGAAACAAGGCAAGGGATGTCCACTACCACCACTTCTATTTATTATAGTTTTTGAAATATTAACAGATCAATCAAGAAAGAGAAAGAAAGGATATGTACAGGAAAGAAAGAAGCCAAATCATCATTAATTGCAGATGACTTGATCTTTTACATAGAAAACCCAAAAAATTTCACCACTCTTAGAATTAATAACCAAATTTAGTAGCCTCCCAGGATACAAAGTCAACACAGAAAAATGAATGGCATTCTTGTGCACCAAATATAAACTGAGAAATTAAAGAAACAATACCTTTCTAAATAGCATGAAGAAAAAATAAATATCTAGGAATTAACCTAACCAAGGAAGTAGAAGATCTCTACAATAAATACTACAGTACTCTGAAAAAGGAGATTGATGAGAACATCAGAAAATGGAATGACATTCCCTGTTCCTGGACAGGCAGAACCAATATAGTCAAAATGACCATACTTCTAAAATTGATACACAGATTTAATGCAATCTCAATCAAAATACCAATAACATTCCTCACAGAACTAAAGAAAAAAATCCTAAAATTCATATGAAACAAGAAGAGACGTTGAATAGCAAAAGCATTCCTAGGCAACAATAACAAAGCAGGAGGTATTACAATCCCAAACTACAAAGCTATAGTGATAAAAACACCATGGTACCAGCACAAAAAGACATGTGAATCAATGAAACAGAACAGAGGGTGAAGAAATATTCCCAAGCACTTTCAACTATTTGATTTTCGACAAAGGGCCCGAAAACATATGCTGAGGGAAAGATAGCCTCTTTTCTAAATGTTGCTGGGGAAATTAGCTATCCACATGCAGAAGATTGAATCTAGATCCATATCTCTCATTATGTACTAAATTAAAATCAAAATGGATCACAGACCAAAATGTTGAGACAGAAACAATCTGCTACAAGCTAAAATAGGTAAAATTCTTGAATATATAAGGTAGGCAAGGACTTTCTGAACAGAACCCTAGTTGCAGGAAATAGGACAAGAATCAACAATTGGTATACAAAATTTAAAAATTTCTGCATAGCAAAAGAAACAACCTACAGAAGCAAAAAGATAACCTACAGAATGGGAAAAAATTTTCCTCACTATTTTTCAGACAAAGAAATAATATCCAAAGCATGTAAAAAAGAAAAAAAAATTAGACCCCAGCCGGGAGTGGTGGCACGCACCTTTAATCCCAGCACTAGGAACGCTGAGGTAAGAGGAGCGTTGTGAGTTCGAGGCTGGCTTGGGCTACAACGCGAGCGCAAGGCCGGCCTGAGCTACACAGTGCAACCCTGCCTCAAAAAAACCAGGACCAGGAGTGTGGCTCAGTGACTTAAGCGCCTGCCTGGCAGGCGCGAGGTTATGAGTTCCAGCCCCAGTGCTGCAAAAAAAAAAAAAAAAATTAGACCCCTGAAATAAAAGGCCAATCAAAAAAATGGGCAACTGAAATGCATAGACACTTCTCAGAACAAAAAGTACAAATGGTCAATAAATACATGAGAAAATGTTCAACATCTCTGGCCATTAATGAAATGCAAATTAAAACAACACTGAGATTCCATCTTACTCCAGAAAGAATAACTATCATCCAAAAAAAAAACAATCAAATAATAACAAGTGCTGGAGTGGCTGCAGGGGAAAAGGAACCCTTCATTGTTGGTGGCAATGTAAACTGATACAACCATTATGCAAATCAGTGTTGAGATTCCTCAAAAAACTAAAATAAGAAATTCCATTCTACTCAGTTATTCCCCCCACTCCAAGTATCTTCTTGAAAGAGTTGTAGACATCATATTACAGTGATACACGCACACCCATGTTTATAGTGGCACAATTCATAATACTTAGAATTGGAAGTAGCCTACATATTCATCAGTAAATGAATGGGTAAAGAAAATGTGGCATTTATACACAATGGAGTACTACTCTATCACGAAAAGGATAATTTTGAGTCATTTGTAAGAAAATGGATGTACCTTGAGACCATAATATTAAGTGAAATAAATTAGACACACAAACTTAATTATCACATGGTTTCTCTTATATGAAAAAATCCAAAATATAAATAGAAAGCAAAATAAAAGGCATAATAGGGAAAAAAGAGATGGAAAGATGGAGGAGTGTTTATGGGTGGAAAAATTTAGCCAGAAAGGAAAGGAGTAGAGGGGGACATAAAAAGAATTAAGACAAGCTATGCACTTGTACCATCTCCTCACAGTGAATGTAATAATTATGTACTGAAAACACGTGCTAATGAAAAAATTTTTAAAAATGAAAAGGGAACAGATGGTAAAAAAAAAAATGTTGAGTTTGGAGGGACCCTATAGTGTAGCTAAGTGGGAGCTTTCAATATATTATAAACTGAAAATGGGGAGGAACATTTAGATTTGAGATGTGTCAACAGGTTGTTGAAGCTATGAGGAAAAATGAGGTAACCAAAAGTTATCAAGCATGGCCAATTAAGTGAGGTCATTATATGCAATCCTGAGGCCAACTATGGAGCCTAATCTTAGGGTCCATGAGATCTGGCTCTGGAGTCCTCTCTCAAGCAAAGAATAAAGCAGCGGCATCCTACAGCATTTGCAAATCTGGCAAAGTGAGATGGATGCAACCCTTCCCATCTAGGGAGCTTATGCTTAGTTAAAATATTCCACATACAGTGTGCTGAATTTATAAGAAGCACTGCTTGGTCCAGGGAACAATGATTCCTGCTGTTTAAAAACTATTTTTCTGGCTTGGAGTTACCCACCAGAGCCATCAGATCACCTAGGCCTGCAGAGTTAAGACACTGCGAGAGCCTGAGAACACACCACTGTTGAGTAGAAGTTAACTTAACAAGTCTGTCTAGTTGAAGTGACTTTAAGTAATCCATACACATCACAGGTTTCTTACCAAGCAGTTCAGAATGCAGGGCCAATTGACCACAGTCACCCTGAATACAGCCAGGAAACACGGAAACCAAGCATTGCAACTTGCCTGTCTGGTTGCATGTTAGAATCACCTGGGAATCTTTAAAAATTAATAAAAAGAACTGCCTGAGTCCCACTCCACACCAATTAAACCAAATATTTAGAGGGTCAGGGGCATGTTTATCACTATTTCTTAGAGTATTATAGATGACACTAATGTATGATTATAGGATTAAAACAAAACAGAAAAAAAAAACTTGTTTCAAGCTATAAAACTGTATTGTTGGAAATTTTTACTTTCTTCTTCCCTCTTTCCTGGAAATTGAGAGGGCATATAAATGATCTTAGTGTGTTTTCCTTATCCCTGATCACCATCTTGGAAACTGTTTAAGAGTAGCAGCTAGATGCATAGTTGTGTCCCATTTGGAAGGAGCCATTGGAAAAAAACGGTCCACTAGGGACCCAACAGGAAGGGGACAAGTAGATCAGACCTTAGGGACAGCAGAACAATTTTGCTGTGGCTGCTGATTAATTTGGTTAGTATTTCCCTTTCTTCCTCTTCTGCCACGAAAAATACTTACCTACTATAAACATGAGAGCAGTGAGAGGCCAGAGTCCTGGTCTCCCCCACAAAAAATCTTGTGTTAGTAATGAGGGTGGTTAGAGGGGACACTGCCAAGTAATGAAGAGATGCATCAAAATCACATGTATTTTCCACTCCTCAGACTATAGCCTAACATTTACCGCCTCTCAGGGACATTCAGAGGACAAGCACACAAGTACACCTAAGGGATGAAGACTGTGAAGAATGAACTCAAGTAAACTAGGGACAAATAAAGGGGCAGGTCCAGAATTAATTTTCAGACTATTTCAGGACAGTATATACATTACAATTATAGGAGCAGTGAACAGGCTGGCCTTAAATACTATATTGAATGGTTGAATGAAAACACTTGACACAATCTACTACTATGTCCTTTTTAGAGCTAACTCCTTAGTGACAGGACACATTCTCAAGTTGTTTTCCTGCCTTGTAATAGTTCTTTCATTTCCCTCATTGGTCCTCTCCCTCCTTGGGGGATCCTGAGGCATATCTGCTGAGCCAAAAGCCTCCTAGGAACAGTTTGAGACATGATCTAGCCCCATAGCCTCATTTTACAGGAGTGGAAACTGAAGTCCAAAGGTCAATAATCTGCCCCAAATCATGACACTAACTAGTGACATAAATGGAATTTGAATACAGGTCTTCTAACTTCTAGCTGCCTTCACTGCTCAGTTCACTTATCTGTGGTGTCCCTGCCTTGGACACAGGAGAGAAAACATCAAAGGATATTGCTAACCTTATAGGAAGTTGATTATTTTCAGTCTTCTAAATCCTTGTTGTTTAGACAGGAAGTAGTAAAGAAATCACCAGAAGCTTGAAAGAAATGCAAACTCAGGCCTCACCCAGACCGACTGAATGAATCAGAATCTGCATTTTAAGAAGACCCCCCAGCTGATTCTAATACACATTTAAATTTGAGACTCATTTTTCTAAATCACTATTTAGATATTCACTCGTGCATGAATATATTTAACATATACTATGTAAAGTAGAATGATAGGGTTTGATCTTATACTACAATGAAAACAATATAGTTTAATAATTTCTTAATTTAGAAAACGTAATATCCAGGTATTTAGATGGCCTGATTACCATACCAGAATAATTTTAGGTTTCAATGTTGTGTTACTTATAGTAAAAATAAAAACGTAGGCACCCATCATCCTATTATCAAGTACATGAATCAACTTCCAATATTCCAAAGCTACCACCATCCATATATAAAGCCTTTGCATCAAAACCATAATTCAGGATTGACTCTGTATTCGAAACAAGGAATGGGTACCAATTCCGTTTTCATTTTGTCAAACTCCCAGCACAGGATATGTTCAGTGCCCTAGTGACTGTCGCATTCCTCCAAATTTCTGTGAACTACTTGAGTTATCAAAAATAAAATCATTTGTGGTGTGGATTTAAGCAAGCCAAACCACATCTGATGTTTGCCAACTTTCCTTCTCCTTTCTCTTATTAACACTGAATTTCAGGTCAAGAGCTTTAGCTTTTCCTTGTTTCTTGGCAACAAAGTTTCCAGAGGAAGTGCAAGGGAAAGGGCAGACACAAAGACTCAGCAGAACAAAGGTGGACAGGATAAACATACACACAGGCAAACACAAAATTTGTGACAGTGAGAACAATGCCCCTCCCGCTTTGGTATACTGATTAGAGTATTTATCAACTCCAGATGTCACAGCTCCTCTGTTCTCTGTTCCAGTGCTGTCCTTGTGTGCTCTCATAACAGTATTTGTAACTTGGCTGACAATACTAATTGCTGATTGTAAATAAAATCAAGTCTGAGCTCATTGAAACAAAATCTTTGGAGTAAGTACTACAGCTGGAGAGAGAAACAATACATGTTCAAAGCTGCAATAGCAATACAAGCCAGGATGTGACAGAGCAACCAAAGGAAAAACAAAGATGATACAACAGATATTCAAAGTAGATTCAGGACTGAAAGAGGGGCAGTTGTTCAGGCCTTTTTTGCTTATCTGTTTTCGTGGTAGGAAGAAGGCCACTCCACAGCACTTACTAATGGAACTACAGAGAACAGCTGTTTCTCATACTCACAACTCCAAATTCCCAAGAGACAGATGATTGCTCCAGTTTAGATCAGGTGCTTATCCATGCACTACTCAGTTATGGCCAGGATCTCTTAGCAGTACCTGATTGCTAGTACTGTAATCCATATCTGTGGACCATACAGAGGACAGGGGGTAAATTCCTTGAATAAAGGCTTTGTTGGCTCGTAAGCTGGCCAGATACACCAAAAGTTGGTCACCTGCCAGTAACCTGACTGTTACTGCATCACCTGAGAAATGCAATAACAAACATAACAAACATCAACCAAAAGCAGCACCAAGTCCAGGAATGTCTGCCTGAGCTGGGTGCCTGGATGGAAATTCATGTTCATTTCCACAAGAACAGCAGCACTATCGCCCAGGAATTCAGAGGGGACAGGTACTCATGGCTAAAATACTGGAATCTTCTCAAACTCACCTTCCTATATCTTTCAACTCTGTGTGATATCCTATATCTGGCCTATTTTGTCATTTTAGTACCTTCTCCTACAACCCATTGTGTCTCACTCTCTCCACAGAGGCTCCTCCACTTAGAGTATAGATACCAGCCTTCTGGAGCAAATACATCTGGACATGTATCAGGAGCAAAAAGCCATCTGGCCTCCAGCCAGTCTTCTACTTCCCTATTCTGTTCCCCTCTTTTGTATTATCTTCTAAAAGATTAATACACAGAAAAGTAGTTAAGTAAAAACTACATATTAAAATGTAAGTTTCACTCAGGATCTAGGAAGATAAGGCCTGGACCAATTCTGATGATTTGATAAAGCCATCATATAATATATCTGCTAATTTAGGTTAATTGTATGGTGATTATTGATAATAAATTATATTAGCAATCTGTCACTTTAAACACTATGCTTTAACAGCCCTATCAGTTAGTATTACCATGTCAGTTACATTTGGGTGCTTTTGGCTCCAGATAACAGAAAACAACCTATAAGAATATTTTAAGTAATAAGAAGTAATTGTTATAGTAGGAAGGTCACCATATGGAAGTTTTAGGGTTTAATGGCTCAAAAATATCATTAAGGTACCAAATCCTTTCTCTTTCCCTCAGTGCCATTTTCATCACATTGGTCTGATCTCTCAGCCACTTCACCTCAACACCTCAAGATGACTATCATAATCATAGGAGTTAAGAGTACATATCAAACACATGTTCTTGTGGGGAAATGGCTGTTGTGTTTGTCATCTGATAGAGAGTTTGCAAATGGAAGCAAAATTTTGCCAGACACATCTGTTTGCAAATCAAATTATTCATGAACAGAAGCATTTGTGAACCGAGGTATTACTCTAGTCATTTTTTCTATTCCTGGATTTATAACTAGAATTATATACATGGCCATTGGCAGAGTCCTCCATATATCAGAGTGGGAAAGCTAAGCAGAAGCCTTCAAGTGGCCTTTCCTAATCCCATCCATGCGAGTAAATTAAAAAGAGCATCTTATCCTAAGAAGAATGATGAATCTAAGCACACAGACGCTGGGATTTTCATCGCATTCTCATTTACTTTGCCAGTCTGGCCTCTACAAAAGCCAAGCAGATCTTGGAGAAAGGTTGTGGATCGTGCAAACTCACTAAGCACTGGCCCCAGTTGCAGTTGCTTTGCCAGATGAGATAACTCGGATTCTGGCAGATTAACATTGCCTCAGGCACATCAATTGCCGCAATGGATCTACAAATGTGTGTTTTACAATCTCCACCAGGTAAGACTATCAGAAACAGTTCTGTTTCAGTCGGAACAGACATTAATTACATTTACAATTGTACCCCAGGACATTGTGAACTCAAAATGGCAAGTAGTAGCAATATGTTGGAGACCTCATTAAATCACATTCCTTTCAGATGGTGGGATAAACCTTACACAGATCCAGTGACTCACAGCACTGTTAGTAGCCCGCTTCCACCAGGGGACATAGTAAATGTCTCATCAAACCATAAGGGGTAGCTGCCACCCAGCTACTTCATGCACCCCATACCAAGAGAACGGCAGACAAGAATAGGTCAGCATCATGACATGAGGAACTGACTGAGGACCAGGAAGTAACAAGGCTGCTTTTATAGATCAAGAGCAAGGAAGATTGTAGTGACCAGGTAATCTACTTGGGTGTCTCTTAATGGAAAAATCAGTAAGTATAGCAGTCACACTGTAGCACTGCACCCATCAAGTAGGGCACTTGGACCAGATAAGGAAAGGGGGAAGCTATAATGGGTGGTAAGAGAGTATGGGTATCAGTTTCTGTCTTAAGAGCAGCTGCCAGTATGAGGACTCTAGTTTCTCCCATTTTTTATCCTCTTATAAGTCTCTCCAGGAAATAGCCCACCAGAATCTGAAAGCACTATCATCAGAACTTATTGTAGGATGCAAGTGAACCTGCAGTGCATCACCCATCATCTCTGTCAGGGCCCAAGAACTCATTTTCTCATATTCCTGCCTGCTGGTAGTGTTGGCAGCTAGCGACTATAAACTGAATACCTCTTCAGGCGTTGCCCTCTGCTGAGTATTTACTCAATATCACACTTTCTTCCTGGGGACAGCCCATATACAAAGACTACACAGTGTGGGAATATAAGGTTGAGACGAGACTCTGAAAGGCTATTGAAGCTACACAACCACGGTGGTACTAGTGAGGCCTTTCTCACAACCATATCACTATTTACATTCTCCAATAAGGCTATCTCCACTTTCAGAAAAGCATTGCTCTCAAGAGAACTCCCCAATAACTTTCCTGCATGCAAATCTCCATCTCATAATCTAGCTCCTACAGAACTCAAAAATACATTATTTCACCTGATACTCACTACAATTTTGTCACTATTTTACCAAGAATTCTAAGCCATAAAAGCTTTTTCAGAAAACTTGCATGATCCCTGATTCCACAGCCTATGCTCTTGATTAAACATGTATCAGCAAACTGTAACTCCTGTGCTATAATTAGGCAACTATCCTTCTGGATGAGACTGGGGTGCAGCCAGTTGGGCACTAACTTGCCAGATGTGTGTTTCCATTGCATGCTCCCTGAGACCACCAGGGAAGTTTCAGAGAAAGAAGGAAATGAACTGTACCCCAGCTCTTCTCCCCACGCTCTGTAAGTCCTCATACTCATTGCTGTGGGTTCCAGGGGTTGTCTACCATGAAGATGCAAACACATTTTGTGCTACTGTATTTGTGACACTGTGCAGAGGAGTCTCCAATTTTTGATCAGCTGCCCAGTCTCAACCCTGAGGGCCCCAAAATCAAGCTATCTGGCCTGTTTAAAAAAAAGTGATCTTGATTTTATTAATTCAGTGGTTTAATAAGTAATGCGTGGGTAGGAAGTTACGTAATGAGGTCTGAATCAGGTCTCATTTCCCTCCCTTGAGTAAGGCTAAGTATCTAGTATCCCCCAAGTTCCAAGGTGGATACAGCACATGCTCAGTGGGAATGTGGATTTGCAGTCCCCAACAGAGGAACAGATTGTTACCAATTGCTGCAGATAACTGTAAGTCCTCATCTTTTACAAAAATTTTATTCTCACTTTATTTTCTGAGTGATCTGAGGGTCTGAATGCTTATCAACTTCTGCACATACATAACATTTATAAGTAACTAGACAGAGCAATGGAGCATGTTTAGTCATTTTGCATAAGAACTTCCCTTACACAACTTCCATATATAACTTGCCTGGCAACCCCCTTTTCTACCACTGAGGCAGCAGTGCAGAACACCCTTAGAGGAGTGTTCTTAACCCCTCTACTGGAGGCTTCCTGAGGCAATCAAAAGAAAGCCCCAGGTGCTACTAGCCCCAATCCCTTACACACACATCCTTCAATGTCTCTTGGACCTATCTCCCACAGTGTTACTCCCAACCATAGTTTTTCTGGCCTGGAAGGCCTGTCACCTCCCCAAAACTCACACATCAAACTCAAGCCTTCTCATATCATTTCCCATCCTTCTCCCCACAGCAGATGCTCCCTTGACTTGCAACCCATACTTGCTGCATCCTCCCCAAGATGCAACCTCTGAAAAGCCTCTTCCACTCACATCATTTATGAACCTTGTCAGCATGTCCTCATGCAGGTATTAGACCACAATCACTGGCCTTCAGTGGAATCAGATGTGGTTTCAGAGTCAGAATATTGTTTCCAAGTTCAGACTCTGTCATTTACTGGAATGTAATCCTGGGGAAGTCCCTTTACCTCTCCAACATCCACTGTTCTCACTTGTAAAATGGGGGTGGTAGAGCTTAGGAAGAGTTAATGAGGTATCGTGGTGGAAAGTAACCTTTACATTTTAAAGTGCTGTATGAATATTAGTTAACATTTTTGTGCAGTTCCTCCCCAGTAAGCTCTCTGAGACCACATCTTTTACTTCCTTTCTCTCTGGGTCACATATAGTACCAATAACACTGCAGGCTAATCTTGGACACAGAGTTAAAAATGAATCAATAAAAACCACTGGCACATCAGAATTAAGGTGAAATCCTAAACATATTAAATCTATAGTAGACACTGTTTACATAATGAATCTAAAACATCCTCTACAGGGAAACATCCTAACAGATGTTTCATACTAACAGTTTCATACTAACAGAGTATGAAATTCCATTTACAGTTCATCCTTGTGAACCTACGTGGGAAGATTAACAGTGCCAAATACATCCCATCTTCCTTCTAACACTGGATCAACATTGCTAACAGGGGACATGCTGGACCCCAGTAAGCTTTCCCCCAAAAGGTTGCAACCTTTAAATAACCAACTTAAAAATATCTCACTTAAGAAATCATTTTCAACTGAAGGTATTATTTGTTCCTCTTCAATATCTGATGCAACCCTTAGTGTTTTCCATTGCTTTCTAGCTGTGTCAGATTTCCCTAGAAGACAGAAATGAAAGTGATGACTAAGAAGATTGCACTTAAATTTCAAATGTTTGACCTAAACATTGATTTCCCCACCTACCCCTCCCATTCTTGTCCCCTTGCCATGAAAAGGGGAAAATTACCATTTTTACATAGTATAAAGTCTTAAACTTGCATCATTACTTGTGAGCATGCAATCTTTCAACACAAATTTAGGACATTTATTTGAAACTGCACAGAGACAAACCTAGTCAGAGAATTCAGATTATTTTCTATTTCTCTGAAATCTTCTAAAAATAAAGAGTTACATGCCAGAAGTGTAACAATTGCAGTTTACTTGCCCTCTGTCACTGAGAAACAACCAGACATGTACCTATCTCCACTGCATTTTCTGTATTCCAATCTTATTTCCAAATTAAAGTATTAAATGCCATATGTCTGGAGTGGAGAAAAACATTGGAAAAATAAAATGACAAGAGGTGGAAAATAATAATATGGTGACTTTCTTCAGGCCATCTCAATATACTCTAACATTTCCCACACAGAAACAGGATGAAATTTCTCAATTGGGTATTTTTCGTAGATGGCCCAAACTTGAGTAACGCAGACAGTCCTTTGATGGACAGTTAAGTAAAATGAATGGTTATGGTGATGTGTTAATGCCCTGGTCATTTTCCAGGGCAGTCTGCTCCAAAATCTGCTGTAGCTTAGCAGATATTTTAGCCATGCTCTCATTCAGGAAGATTCCCTATAGAGCCACTTCTATCAATATTTTATTAAGTCAGCCAAGGTAGGAAAAGATAGATTATTGGAAACTAAATGGTCACTAAGGGATCTTTTCCATGGAGGAATAGTACCACCTGCGGAACTCTACACTACCTCAATATCTTTATTGAAAGCCAGGAAGTACAACTATGAAGCTAAGCAAAACCACTCTTAAACATAAGACATTTGTGGTCTTTGTCTCATTAGCATATCATTTTAATACAAGTCAGATAATGATACAGATAGGCAAGGGTGGAATGGGGCTTTAGGGAAGGAGATTGCCTGATCAAGATTTAACAGATAAGCAGGAACTGGGTGGGAAAATGGAAGAAAAAGGGCCATCTGGCAAGGAGAGCAGCATAAACAAAGAAGCAAGATGAGGAAGAGGATGCCCGGTGAGGAGAATGAGCAGACATTTTTCTACTGTATGTGCCAAACCCAGAGTCTTCGAAGTACAGCACAATCCCAGTCTCCCCAGCACCATCACCTTGGACAGAGTCTCACTAACTCTCCAAATTGCTCAGGTTGGGCTCAAGTTTGTGATACTTCTGCCTCAGCCTCCCAGAGCCCTGGGATTACAGGTGTGTGCCACAGCGCCAAGCTCGCATATGTGTTCTTATGTGCAGTGGTCATGTTGTGGAGCCCAGGTTGCCATTTTGCTCCCCCTCTGGCCCTGAAGCGCCCCGGAGAGAAGTTGCTCCTGAGCCTGGCAGCCGGGAAGCATTGACCTCTAGCACCCGCTGTTCAGTCGGCCACACACTCCTATGTCATGCTCGGTCCATCACCACTCCCAGAAACCTGGAGGTGCTGGGGCTGCCCCGGGCCTGGGGCGAGCTGGGGAAGGAGTGCCTGTTCCCTGCCCAGTTAGTGGCCCACTGTGATGCAGAGGTTCTCAGCAAGGTTTCGGCGACCTGGGTGCTTAATCTTTGCCTTCTGGGTTCCCTGCAAACCAACAGACTTCAGACCTGACCCCGTGGAACTTGTTACGGCTGGGGAGAAAAACCACCAGGGCTTCCTCAGAACCATCGGCGTCCCTCGGAGCCTCCAAGCTCTGTAGGGCGGCCACGTTCGGCTCCCCAAGGCGGCCTCTCTCCCAGACAGCCACGCCCCTGGCTCTGGCCCACAGCCGGGCAAGTCTGCCAAGGGGCCCCTTCGCCTTGGTCTCACAGAGGACAAAAGGAAGCCGAGCTGCGGCCCCTCCTGCATGGTGTTTATGTACTTTCAGCACAAATGAGAAGTTAAATATCTAAACAGCACTTTCAGTGCCCAAACGGGCAACAGCAGACGCTGATGGAGAGGCGGGGTGCAGCAGAGGGGGACAAGTTCTAAGGGAGGCCGGTTTTTGTTTGCCGTCTGTTTGTTGTGCCTGTGGATTGCTTACCCAAGAAGTGTAATTGTTTGAGAATATTCTTTAGAAAGAAAAGTAGTGTTTTAGAGACCCAGAGTTTCAGTATTTTTCCACAATGCAGTATTGAATCGGTCCCTTTGTACTTAAAAGGCTTTCTTGAAACTAAATTTAAAACTCAGTTTGATCTTGTGACAAAAGTAGATCTCAGACACTAAACCTACTTCGAACCCTTAAGTTTTGGTACACCTTTTTGCCTCCATCTCCACATCTTTGAAGTGGAGATAATTATAATTTCCACTTCACAGATTTAGTGTGAGGTTAAATGAACTAATGTGTAGGGAGCACTTGATGTCTGCCACATAGTAAACCCATGTACACACAGTCAGTACCCTTATCAGTTGCTACTTACCTTCTACTACAGTGTATGACACAAAGTTTCAGGGGAGTAAAGTGTGTCTCTGAGAAAGATGTCACATGAATTCAATAAGAAAAATAAATGGCTCTGTGGTAGAGCACTTGACTAGTATGCAAGAGGTCCTGGATTTGATCCCCAGCACTGCTTAAAAAAGAAAAGGAAAATGTGGTATTATTCAAACAGCAAAAAATTTTCAGCTACGAGATGGGTAAATTCTGGGGATCTAATGTGCAGTATGGTGAGCATAGTTACTAATGACATATTACATACCAATTTGCTTAGAGAATAGATGCATACTGGTACCCACAAATGGTACATAACTATGTGAGGTTATGAATGGATTAGTTAACTTAGTTATGGTAACCATTTCACAATGTGTATGTATGTGACTGAGATCGTTACATTGTATACTATGAATATATACAATTTCTATTTGTTAATTATTCCTTAATAAAGATGGAAAAATGAAACTTGGCTTCCAAAACTTGTCACTAATTTACTGGAGGATACGTCCTTTCCTCTGAGCCACTTGTGGTACAGAGGACAGAAGACAGGAGCTGTGTCCAGGACCCAGGCTCAAGCTCCTGCTCCGTCAATAAACTGCCAGGTGGTTGGTGGGCAAACCACCAGGGTCTCTGACTTTGAATTTCTTCACAGAAATGTCCTAGGGCCAAGAAGCTAAGGGTTCTAAGCTGAGGTACACAAAACCAAAGTTTGAGGTATACCAAACCAAAAATTCTGTGTACAACTGATGGCCTCTTAAATCAAATAGCTGAATTAAACAAAGCAAGTGACTGCTGAAACTTTCTGTGGTACCATGACAAAAGTTTGCCTTTTGTAAAACTCAGAGACGACTCAGACAACTGTTGAGGGAAGCATCCCCTCCCAGAACGCTCTCTCAGTGGCACGTCAGGCATCACCTCTCCTACCACTAGCCTTTGCTTCAAGACATGTTCTCTGGGATCTACCTGGGTCCTTTCACTTCTCTGAAAATATCTTGCCTCCTTCAAATCCAGGACACCATAACATCTTCTAGTTTTCTATAGTTCAACCCACAACTACTTTTAATCAGTTCAAAGAAATGTTAGGGAACCAAGTACATCATTTCTAAGACATTGAAAGAACACAATCTCTCTAGGCTGCAGTTTCCTTACCAGGAAAATTATATCTCAGATTCTAAAAGTCATATAAGCTTGGCACAAATGTAAACAGTTTCCACTGTTTCCTATATCTCCGTCCTTTCTGGGTAGTTCTGGGAACTTCCACTCCTAGACTCATGCTGAAATCCACCTCACCCCCAGCTTCATAGAGTCCTGAAGAAGATGGTGCCTCATCTGTTGGTGTTCTGGGGGAAAAAAGGTGCTGTCTACCTTGTCCTGACCTACCTGTCCAAGCAGGGGCCTCATACAACTATTATTTGTAAAATCTTACTTAGTGAAGTGACAAAGGAAAGAATGCATGGATGAAAGGATTAGCTTGTTCATTCAACAAATATTTACTGGATTTCTATTATATAAAGCAGTTTATGTTTCCTGAGAACCTAATCCACCTGTTTGGTAGAGATAGAGTCCTGTGAAGGCTTCCTGAGGAAGTGAAGCTTGACTGAGATCTAAAGAAAGAGTAGGAGGAAATTTGATAAAAGGTGAGCTGTGGAAAGAGCAGGCCCAAGGTCATGCAGTGGGAAAAAAGAAATGGGTTGATGAATGAGTGAGTGAATGAACCAGACAGAGCAATATAGGGGCAGCATGGTCTTATCCCTCATTACTGGTATTCTGCTTCTGACTGGCTTTCTTTCTGTTAGTACATTCCTGTTGCCAGATATCTGAGGTTATATTTGCTCAGTCTATGAAGCAGGTATGAGTCCTAGACACTACTGTGGTTAGAAAAGAATTTTGTAGTATTTGTGCAAACTTTTCCTCTGTTGCTGTGGCATGGAAAGTACTTGTTATCCAAATAGAGGGCTGAGAAATTGCAGACTTACTACATCAGAGGAGTCATTCCTTTCAGCTTTTCAATGTCACCCCCAATTTTTCTAATTAATGCCTTCCATTTCAGCATTCTCCATGATCAACATAATTGCAACAGCTTCCCAAATGGGCCATAGCAATCTAGTTTTCTGGTTCTGTACCTGGTTATTTTGCAATAAAGTCTAATGAATACAATGTAGAATTTAACCATGTCTTTCTTTCATAAGGTAAAAATCCTCAAGAGAAATAAGTTTAAGTAGAAAGAAGAAAAACTTTTGCCATTCCTCAGAAGGGGGTATGAACTCTGTAAATGTCACTAGTGACTAACTTTATCTATTTTTGGAAGGCCTGGGGGGTTTTAGAGCTTCCCGTATGGTATGTTAAAAAATGACATTCCTCTGAAAAAGTAATTCAAAGCCTTTGCTTCCTGGAGCACTCACCTGGCAGAGCTGTAATTGAAGTGAGTGGAAATTCCAGGTGTCCAGAGTGCGAAACTTTCAGTTGCATCCCCAGCTACTGTGGGTCTCTGCATCTTTTGAGACCAAGACAAGGGTGTTCCGTGACTGACAGCTTTCTGCAGGCCCCAAGGCTTAGGACAGTGCCTTATAGCACCTCCCTTTCCCCCTACATCCATTACAATTAATTCAGTTTAAAACAATTTTGGTCAGCGGAACTGGCCTTGAGTTCTTTCAGTGTGACTCCAACAAAGTGGCTTTTTAAAAAGCATTTGTACTATGCTGGTATTCACTGGAGAAAGAGGAGACCTGAGCAGGGAGGAAATAGGGCTGGCTGTGATTTTCAAGTTCCACTCTGCTTGTAAGGATTTCTTATACTTGCAAATTTGTTTTTCCCCATACCAGCTCAAAGGCATTATTTAAAGATACATAATAGGAAGTAGGGAGATAGCTCTTTCTCAAAGGAGAAGGAGATCAAGAGGTGGAATGTGCGGGGGAGCAGGGAAGGGAAAGGGGATGAAAAAAGTAATTTATATACATGTATCAACTTCCCCCAAGGCATGTAAACGTTATGTACTGCAAACGTGCACTAATAAAATTAACTAATTTTAAAAATGTTTACAATAGTAGCTAGCTACTTTTGTGAGTGCTTAAAGTCTCCCGTGATAAACGGTTACAAAAAGAACAAACCAGTACAACATTCCACATGCTGCAGGATCTCTGCTACTTTATTTCTTCCTCTTCACCTCCACCAGGCTTTCACAACTAGGGAAACTTTGACATCTAGCTTTCTGCTCTAAATCTGTGCAGAATCCCAACTCATCTTTCCCATTTAGAGACAAGCCTCAACTTTTTGCATCTTACATCCCACCAAAACTTTTATAAAGGAACTGTTATTTTCACTATGATAGAAATTACAAGTTCATTTCTTCTGAAAAAAAATTATATATTAACTAGCATTCTATTGTTATTTTTACCTTTTATTTAGAAGGTAAAATTTCTAAGGACTAAATATTTGCAATTGTGCTATTGGGAGTAAATTTTATTCCTATATTCAAAAGACAAATAATAAGTATGATGTCATAATAGTTGCATTTTGTAATACCACAATCAAGGATTTTGTGATCACCTGAAGTCTAAATCACAATACAGATATGTAAAATAAAACATTGAAAATGAATTAAATACCATTGCCACAAGTTTCAAAAGGCCACTGAACATTTAAAAAGTTAGTAATAATGCCCAGCATGCTTATGGAAACCATGGGGCTGAAAGTACAACAGCTTCTTAGGAACTGTTATAAAAATTCCACGTTCTATCTGGGTTACTTGTGTGTCATGACGGGTATTCTACTCCCACTTGAAAACCTTCCTCTGAGCAGATGTTTTCTAATACATGCAAGGCCAGGACAAATTGATTTTTCTTTCCTTCCTGCAGAGTAAATGAAGATTGAGGACATATGGAGGACAGCAGTGATATCTGAAGATGCAATGCCAATCTTGATCCAAGCACTTTTCCACCCTACCCCACAGCTTGGTCCTCATTATCAACCATCTTCCCAAGCTATAAATGAGAAAAGGAAGCACACCCCTCATGCTACATTAAAGCATCCATTTTTTTTAACTTAAAACCTCCTGGAAAATATGGGTTATTTTGAACTAACAGGATGAATTCAAGAAAACCCCTTTTATTCTTTGGTGTAATTTATAGGGCAGTTTTAAAAAGTAGCTTTTATTATTTTTAAAATCATGGTGTAACTTTAGGATAGGCCAACAAATGATTGTCTTTGTCACTTGCTTAGAGATGAGGTAAGAAAAACTTCCAATTAACTATTAAGTTCTAAAATATCAGCTTGGGACACATTTTTTTTTTAGCTTTTTTATTTCTTTTTTAAGCATCTTAATAAAATTCTACTTCCATGCAAATACAATAGCAATAGCTTTTGCCCAGTCTCATGTGGCAGGTTTACCCCGTCTTTTTGTGCATGTGTACATGTGCAGAGCTGGTGGTCAAACCCAGGTTCTAACTAGGGCTCTATAACTGAGCCATACCCAGCCCCACTCTGTCTTAATTAGGTGATGAGCTCTTGTTAGAGCAGGAGCTGCAGGCAAGTCTTTATGAAGGACAAGCTGCACCATCCAGTCTTCCTCAAGAAACCCTATGCCAGGAGGAGGGGACAATTGACAAACTGCAAAGCAAATGCATAGCAAATCAGCTAGCTTTCCAGAGGTTCCTGAGCAGTGACAGGAGCCCCAAGCTGAGGATAAGTGTACTGTGTGTTAGTTCAATATGCACATCAGTTCAGTCCCACAACACCCAGGTGTGCTTGTACCCTTTATACACACACACACACACACACACACACACACACACACACACATTGTGTGTACTTGTATCTGGTATCAGTCTGTTTTATCTTGCCCAGAGCTATCCCACAGAAGTTGGCATACTGACCACATTCTAGAAGGCAACCTAGCCCAATTTCTTGAAAGCCAGCACCTAAATGCCTCACTTCTATATTGAACAATAGAAGCAAAATCCCAGTATGCTTTGTTTGATTATCAAGTTGTAGGGGAGTGAGGTTCCATTTAAATAATCACACAAGTTCAGGGAGGAAACATTACTTGGCAAGAGTAGTATGAATAAATATAAAGGTGGGACTTCTAACTTGAAAAGTTAGAGATTTGTGTTTATTGTCCCCAAACCTCTTGAAATATATTTGTAAAATTAGTATTAGAAAAAAAATTTTTAGTTATGCTAAGCACCCAAGGAAGTCTGCATATGGGAAGGACTCCAGTCACAGAAGTGGACAGAGTGAAATCCCTCCAGAATACAAGGTTTGGTGAAAGGTTCAAACAGGGCAAGGAGATGTACGCACCCTTGATCAATAATATTGCCTGTGTTGCCAACATCCCCAAGGTTCAGTTTTGGAGTACTTGGATGACAGGTTTATGTTCACCAGGTAAGAAATTATACACCTCTACTCTAGGGGAATGAATATCCCAGAAGAAACCTGCCCCAACTCCCTGAAAATATTGACATTTAAAGTTCTCCCAAATCCAGACATGGTGGCTCACTCCTGGAACCCTGGCACTCTAAGAAGCTGAGGAAAGAAGATTGGAAGTTTAAGCCA
>RJWM01033127.1:0-20879 GCA_004363535.1 Dasyprocta punctata | reverse complement strand
AGCTCTCATCAGGAAGCTGAGGCAGGAGGATCTCAAGTACAAAGCCAGCCAGGGCAACTTAGCAAAACCATAAAAAGTAAAGAGAGTTGGGGATATAGCTTGGGGCAAGGCCCTGAGTTCAACCCTTCTTAAAAAACTAAAACCAAAAGGAAAGAAAAGAAAATCACAAAGCAATACCACTTTAACCCTGCTGGAGTGGAAGATAAGGTGGGGACATCAGAGCCCCGTGCTTCGCTGAGAATGTAAAACTGCGACCGCGGTGGAAACCAGCGTGGCAGCTCCTCGGAAGGCTAAAACTAGGATCCGGCAACCCAGCCCCTAGACAGATGTGTGCCCGAGAGAAAGAAAAACACACAGAGACTTGGACGGAGATGTTCACAGCAGTGCAATTCACAGCAGCAAAAGAGGAAATGGCCCCAGGGTCCATGGAGGGACAAACGGACACACACAGCAAGGTCCGTCCACCCGCACTGGGCCAGCACTCCGCCGGGAAGAGGGACAGCAATGACACTCGCCACGGGACGGGCCCCGAGGACACCACGCGCAGTGACAGACACAGCCACAGAGGACACACGGCGTGGGTTCTGTGCACAGGAAATGCCCAGGACGGGCGACTCCAGATGTAGCGGAAAAAGTGTCCCCCCCAGCCAGTATGCTTCAGTTGCCCAGGTGACAGTTCTTGTCCCATTTCCGGTTGCTCCTGTCTCTTAGAAACAGCTGATCGCGGTGATGCACAGCTGGTCCCTACAAGGCTCACTGTGTAAACCAATCCCCAGCTGACACGTCATGCTGCTTCTGTACTTCCTGCTTGCTTATCCCGTATAAGCCCTAGAGCACCAGAGATCAGGGACTGGTATTCTGGGAATGATCCCCAGCAGGACCCATCAACATAAATAAGTCTGCCTCCAAATCCGGGGTGTTGTTTTGGGCTTTCTGCTTGCCATCTCACAGAGCTGGGGAGTGGGCTCAGGGTGCTGGGGCAGGGAAGGGACGGGTGACAGCTCGATGAGATGGATGGTACTTCTTTCAGGATGATGGAATCTTCTGGAATTGCAGGTGGTGGCTACACATTTTTGTGAGTGCATTAATGACCCCAAATTGTCCACTTTAAGCGGGTGATCTGTATGGCACAAAGATTGTACTTCAATAAAGAGATCGTTAAGAATTTGCCTCGGACACCTGGGGCATGTCCTGTGGGGCACAAGTGGGGACACTCCAGGGTGGGCCTCTTCACAGAGGCAGAACGAGTGTGGGCGTCACGGAGGACCCCGGGGCTTCTCGGGTGCTGCCTCAGGGTGCAGTATCGAACCTAGGCCTGGGGACCCTGCAATACTCAGTGCTGGCCCCGGAAACGGGGTGATCTCCCAGCTCCAGAGTGACCTACAGTCAGGAAGCGTCAGGATCCCCTGAGCCACTCGAAAGGAATCCTGGCATCTGGCCGGACCGGTCACCTTCCCGAGGGCTCCCCAAAAGAGCAGGCTGACTGTCTTCACCTCACTGCTATTTAAAGCTGCTGCCTCGGGCTTGCGGGAACTGGAAATCCTGAATGAGACCTGCCCAGTGGGGGGAACTCGTTGCTCCCCCAGCCTCAGTTTCCCTGCCCAATGGTGACTCCACTCGGCTCTGCGTCCCTCTCTCAGCCCCCAGAACATGTGGGTGATGAGGGTGGGCCCTTGGAGTGCAGGGCTGGGTGGGGTGCTGGTGTGGCCGGCAGTGGGCGCAGTGTGGGTGTGAATGGGGTCGCTGGTGCCCTGCACTTTGGCTGACACCTGGGTGGCTCCTCCAGCCACTGACACGGCCTCCTGCCCCTCCAGCCCGTGGTGGGGGAGGCCAGTGCCACCCGGGAAGTGCAGTCCAGATCCAGGCCATGGCCGACTGACACACAGGCTGGAACCTTCCCCCTCCACCTCCACAGGCTGTTAGTTGCCGAGGCTGCCCCGGAAATCACCATTCTCTTGCCTCAGCCTCCCCAGTGGCTGGGGTGACAGGAGTGTGCCACTGTGCCTGGCACTGTCACGTCATTCTGTCCAACATAGTCTCTGTCCGTGTAGCTTTTTCTGTCTCTGTTTACCTGTTTGTCTCTCCTTTCTCTCTTGTCTCCGTTTTTGAGACAGGGTCTCACTATGTCACTAAGTAGCTCAGGGTGACCCTGCATTCACTACATATGCATAGCACAGACTGGCCTCAAACTCCCAGCGATCCTCCTGCCTCAGCCTCCCGAGAGCTAGGATAACAGGCGGGCGCCACCACGCCCAGCATTGATCCTGTTTTGTCGTCTTCCTCCCCTCTCCGGCTATGTCTCTCATCTCTGTCCCTCTCTGTACCTGGCTGGTCTCTGTTTCTCCGGTTTGTGACTCGCTCCCTCCTGCCGACCCCGCCCCCCACCTCCGCACAGCCCAGGCCCCGCGGCCGCTCCGAGACTCACGCCTCGCGCTCCACCCTGGGAGACAAACAAACACGCGGAGAGCTGTCACCAGGCCCTGAGCGCTGGCCCCGCCCTCTTCCCACCCCCGCAATCCCATTGGCCCACCGCAGCACGCCTCCGCGGCCCGGCCCCGCCCCACGGCTCGCCATTGGCCGTGCGCTCTCTAGACGCCCCGCCCCGGCCGCACAGGGCCAAGCGGCGGGCGGCCGCAGGAGGCAGCGGAGCGGGCCATGCGCAGCCGCCTCTGGCTGGGTCTGGCCTGGCTGCTGCTGGCCCGGGCGCCCGGCGCCGCGGGGACCCCGAGCGCACCGCGGAGGCCGCGCAGCTACCCGCACCTGGAGGGCGACGTGCGCTGGCGGCGCCTCTTCTCCTCCACCCACTTCTTCCTGCGCGTGGACCCCAGCGGCCGCGTGCAGGGGACCCGCTGGCGCCAAGACCAAGACAGTGAGTGCGTGGGGCAGGGACCCACGAGGCGGTGACAGCAGCGAGGGCAGCGCCGAGCGCTTCACCCTGCGTCCCGCCGCCGTTTTAGAGGGGTGCAGCACCCACGGGCGAGGGTGGGCAGTCGGGCCCTGGCCTCACCGCAGAGAAGGGGCTGCGAGCGAGGTCACTCGGCCCCGCAGTAAACTGAGGCAGTCTGAAGCGCCGTGAGTCCAGCCAGCCCAGAGATGGGCACCGGTGAGGTGCAGTGGCACATACCCGCCATACCAGCACTCCGGGAGGCTGAGGCAGGAAGACTGCAAGCCTACCCTGGGTAACAGCAATTTAGCGAGACCCTGCCTCAAAAACTAAAATAGGGCCGGGGATGTCTCTCTGTCAGGGGCCTGGGTTCCATCCCTAGCACCAAAAAACAAGAAAAGATGGGCACCGTACCCTGGACTTCTTGAAATAAAGCCAGGAGCCGAGGAAATGGAGGGGCTCAGGGTCTCTCTAGGGGCCGGTGGGGCTGGGCCTCTGGCCTTCCCCGCCCCTTCTGCTGCCCCCGCCCAGAGCGCGCGCAGGCGCCGGGTGGCGGAGGAGTGACAAGAAGAGGTCAGGCTGGAGGTGCCGGGGTCAGCAGGAGCTGGGCAGGGGCCAGGCTCAGGGTGGGCAGCGCGATCGCCACGCACAGGCCAGTGATGGCCCTGCCCTCCCAGGTCTTTCATCTGGGGCCGCAAGGCCCTCATTAGTGTGCGCACGACCAGGGCTCTGACGGGGACTGGCCAGGCAGGTCCAGCGGTGGTGGCATGGCCAGGCGGGGTGGCCTCAGGCTTGAGGAGAGGCCTGGCTGGGCCAGTCACCCAGGATGGTCACTGCTTCGAGCCTTGGTTTCCCTACCTGGACAGGGACCAGGGTGACACAGGAGAGACAGCCCTGTGGGTGGAGCTTGGGGCTGTCTAAGTAACTCAGGGGTGACTTCGGGGTGTTTCTCGAGCCCTGTGCTGGGCACAGGGTGAAGTGGTGACTGAGATGGCGCCCCACCTTCAGGGGGCTCCCAGCACTGAGGGGAGTAATGAAAGGAAATAAAGAGCGGGCTGCATGTGGGAAGGTGGCCGGCAACGTCACCCGGGACATGGGGGCCTCACTGAGGAGGAGGCTGAGCTGAGCCTCTAGGTACCTGGCTGGGAAATGGCAGGTGCAAAGGTCCTGGGGTGACTAAGCAGAGTGGGCTGGGAGGCAGTGTGGACCATATCTGGCTGCCCCACAGGAGTTCAATCCTCCAGGTCCAGAGTGAGGACCAGAGGGCAGAGACTGGGGAGCTGAGGGTGGTGGGTGGCTCCTCCCTGAACCCACCCTGCTGGACCATGAGCCAGCCCTGGTCCCCGGCAGGCATGCCCTCGGCAAGCTTTCCTTACCCGACGCTGGCTTGCATGGCACGGGTAAGGGGGTGCAGGCCATCCGCCTCCCCAGGGTCAGAAGCCAGCTGCTGGGCCCTGAGCGGGCCTCGGGGGCTGGTCTCATCCAGCGGGTCTCCGGGGGAGCTCAGGGCCCCTTTCGTGGTCCCCAGAGGGCCCCCACCCCACCTGTGGTGCACAGAGCAGGTGCTTGGGGGAGCGGGTTGCAGGGAGGGACCGGAACCCAGGGGCGGTGATCACCCTCACCCGGACCTTCCGCGCAGGCGTGGTTGAGATCCGCTCGGTCCGTGTGGGCGCTGTGGCCATCAAGGCTGTGCACTCGGGCTTCTACGTGGCCATGAACCGCAGGGGCCGCCTGTACGGGTCGGTGAGTACCAGGCGGGGGGGGGGGGGGGGGGGGGGGGGGGGGGGGGGGGGGGGGGCGCGGGGGGGCATGGGCGGTGCGGGGCTTCGGAGGGGCGGGGCTTCGGAGGGGCGGGGCGTCAGGGTGGGGCGGCACGCCCAGCTCACGCCCCGCCCCGCAGCGGGCCTACTCTGTGGATTGCAGATTCCGGGAGCGCATCGAGGAGAACGGGTACAACACCTACGCCTCGCTGCGCTGGCGCCACCGGGGCCGGCCCATGTTCCTGGCGCTGGACGCACGTGGGGTCCCCCGGCGAGGCGGCCGCACGCGGCGACACGAGCTGTCCACGCACTTCCTCCCCGTGCTGGTCTCCTGAGGGCGGCGAGCGGGGGGCCGCCTGTCCTTTAAGAGGGCCCTCCTGTGTGGCGGGCACTAAGGACGCCCAGGGGGCCCCCACGGCAAGGCCGGCCTTGGGGAGCCCCCGCTGGGGGAGGCGGGGCTGAAGGTCCGAGCAGCTGTCCGGTCTGGGGAGAGGTCTGGTGGGACCCGCCAGAGTCTCCACTGGGGACCGGGTGGCCAGGAGCAGCCGAGGGCGGAGGACACCGGGCCGGGACCAGAGACAGTGACGGAGGCCGCGCCCAGGGCCGGAGGACAGCTTGCGTGGATGGAGACCGTGGACGGGATCGCGTGACGGACCCTGAGGGGGTCATCGTGACCATCTGGGGGGACCAGGGCCTCCCAGGGTCCCCCCCAGAGGGCACAGGAGAGGGAGGAAGGGGCGGCAAGTGGAGGGCTGCAGGCCGGGCTGGGAGCCCGGAGCAGTCAGGTAATAAACGTCCTGAACCACCCAGTGTGCGGTCACTCGCGGCGGCAGGAGGCGCGGACCTCGGGGTGGCCCCTGGCACTGGCCGGCTGCAGGGCTGTGTGCCGCTCCCCAGCCCTGGGCAGCGCCGCTGGCTCTGGGTGTGAATTCCCCTCTCCACTGGGGGCTCGTTTCCCACGAGGTTGGCAGGCTGTGACGCACAGAAATCCAATGTCTCCGCCAAAACTGTGCGCCTTGAAGCCCCCATTTTCCACCAGGAAAGTGGCCCACTCGTGTGGGTGCTGGATAGTTCTGTAGGGGTTCAGACGGCAGAGGGCAGAGGGCAACCAATCACTGGCCCGGGCTGCACCGGCTGCCGGCACAGATGGGCACCAGCCAGGCGCGGGAGACAGGTCCCGAGTCCAGATCCCCAAGCTGAGGGCGGCCCGGGCGGTGGCCTATTGCAGGGCCCTCCATCTCTGCCAGGCATGGGTTCCGGGGTTCGCGTGTGACCATCTTTGGGGCTAGCCGCTGTGGCTGGGCAGGAGTGTGGTCCAGGCGGTGCCCGGCCCTGCACCCTTCCATGTCGCCTCCAGCGGGGCCGCAACTCCAGGACTCTGAAGTCGGAGACCCGGGCCCCCCAGCCCCAGCCAGCTTCCCCGCCGCCCTGGCGACGCGTCCCCCCGCCCGGCCGAAGGAACACACCACGCCTGGCTCCTCGAGTAGGTGTATTTAAATAGCTTCGCCATACACACATTTCTCCTTTTAGAAAACGTCTGCGGAGCAGTCCTGTCCCGGGCCCGCGGTCGCCCTGTGGTCCCGAGCCGGCGCGGCCGGTCCTGGCGGGCGGCTGCACCCGGCCTCTCCACAGACCATGCGCGGCCGCATGTGAGCCAAAACGTCCGTTTATTTCAAAGCAGTAATAATTTAAAATCATAAAAACCATTCTGCCGTGAACGCCTGGAGGGTGAGGAGACCGACGGGGGCCGGGCCCACGCGAGCAGGAGCAGGGGTCCTGTGTCCCCCGGCGCGGCCCAGCTCTGGTCCCTGGAGCGCCGGGCCTGGCGTGGCCTCGACGGAGCGCGAGTGTCCCTGGGCGGTGGCGGTGGCTCAGGAGTTGCTCGCGGCGTTCTCGTTGCTGGGGGAGCTGGAGGACGAGGACGAGGACGAGGACGAGAAGCTCACGCCGCCCAGGCCCGGCGGGTTGGTGGCCGTGTTCTGTCCCGTGAGGCTCTTGCGGCAGACAGGGCAGCTGTCGTGCTTTGTGGGGAGGAAGCCGGCGGGGGTCAGGCTCAGCAGGGCAGGCGGGCAGGTGGGGGGGCGGGGAGGCCGGGCGCGCTCACCTGCTCCAGCCAGGGCACGATGCAACCGTCGTGGAAGAGGTGGTTGCAGGGCAGCTGCCGCACGCTCTCGCCCAGCGCGTAGTCGTCCTTGCACACGGGGCACTCGAGGCCGGAGCCTGCGGTGGGCGGGGAAGCGGGTCAGGCGGGCCCCGGGCCGGGCCCAGCCCCTGCGCGCTCCCGCGGGCCGTACCTACGTGCTCCTCGGTGACAGGGATGGTGGGCAGGGCCTGGATCTTCTCCCTGTCGGCCGGCGGGGGGCCCGTGTTCTCGAACTGGTTGAGGAGCTGAAAGACAAGAGGACAGTGCCGGGAGCTCCTCGGGGCGGGCGGGCGGGCGGGCTCCGGGGGCGCAGGCCGCCTTTCCGGCCGCCGGCGGGCGGCTGCGGCACCTGCAAAAGCACCGGGGCTGCGTTTGTCCTGGCGCCGGGAGGTCTCCAGGCCCGGGGAGGCCCTGCCGCCCCCGCCCGCCTCTCAGGGTCCCGCCGGAGACAGCTGGGCTCCTCGCAGCCCGGGGGCGGCAGAGACAGCGGAGGGAGGTCGGGCGGGGCCCCCAGGGCGTCCCTGGGCTGGGGGGCTCCAGGTCGGGGGTACCTGTGTGATGATAGCGTCCAGGCCGTTGGCCCCCCACGCGTAGTCCATCGGGTTCGAGTGCAGGACGCCCCTGGGAGCGAGAGGTGGGGTCAGGGGTCTGGGGGTGGGGGCGCCAGGACGCCCCGCCCGCTACTCACCAGGGGCCCAGGCCCAGGCTGGGGATGGTGGCCGGGGTGATGATGCCGTTCACCAGCTGCTGGATGATCCTGGAAGAGAGCGCAAGGGGCGTCCTGACGGGAGCCAGCAGGGGTGGCCGGCCTGGCCGCCACATGGGGGAGTGGCTGGCGCTGGCTTCCACAAAAGCAGTGTGGGCAGTTTCTTAAGACGGGGTCCCTCTATGTCACCGGGGACAACCCTGAACTCCTTATGTAGCCCCAGCTGGCCTTCAACTTGCGACTCTCCTGCCTCAGCCTGCCAAGTGCTGCGATCCCAGGTGTGTGCCACCCCACCCCACTAAGCTGGCTCTTTCACAGGGAAGACGAAAGGTGAGGCAGAAGCCAGCAAAGTGCACCCAGGTCCACGGCTAGGACACGGGGGGCCAGCTGCGCTGAGGGCCGTCCCCCTTGGGCCCCAGGATCCACCCTGCCGGGGGCGAACAGACAGGGTCCACCCTCAGGGTGGAGGACAGAGCACGCGCCCACCTCCCAGCCCCTCACCCTTCCAGCGTGGGGACACCCTCGTGCCGGCCCGTGGCCCGCCTGGTGGTAAGGCGGGCACGGGGCTGCCGGGTGCCGTGCCGGTGCCGGGACTGGTGCTCCCTCTCCCGCCGGCCCTCGGGGTCCCTGCCATCATCAGTCTGCGCCCCGGGAGGAAACGTGGGGATCTCGAAGCTGTCGTCAAAGATGCCGAACGCGAACTGTCCATAGCCCTGGGGCAGCGTGAACAGGTGCTGGTCCACGTGCTGAGGAGGGGGACACAGAGTGCGCCTTGAGCTCGCATGGCCTCTGGTGCCCCATGGGCAGGCGCAGAGGCCAGGCCAGGCCGGGCGGGGCGCCAGATCCACAGACAGCGCACCCCCGCCCACCGCCACCACCTGCCGGGCCTGTGGCGCCAGTACCCGGCTCATGGCAGCCCTGACTCACCTCAAAGGGCTGCCGGCTCTGCTCGGAGGGGGCTGTGGACGGGGCAGAGCTGTTCTCTGCGCTCCTGTGGACGTGGCACTGTCAGTGATGCCACCGGTCCCCCAGGCACAGACCAGGGCCACCCCGCACCCGCGCCCGCTCGTTGGGAAGCAGGAGTTGTGAGGCCGGGGCACTCGTCAACTTGGGTTTGGCCCACTGGCCCAGCTGGACACAGCCAATCCCCAGGGGGACCCGGAGGGCCCCAGGCACCGACTATCAGAGCCTCACACCTGCCCACCCCCCAAAGAGACGAGTGACCCCGCTCACACCCAGGCCGCCCTGCCCTGCCTCCCCGCTGCCAGCCCGGCCGCTACCTGGTCTCTTCGGGAAGCTCCTCGATGAAGCCCGACTCGCACCTGGGACAGATGTAATCCTGTGGGGAGAGCCGGGGTGTTGGCGTGGGCCCCTTCCACGTGGCCCGGGGACACGACGCCTCGGGCCACTCGCAGTGGGGGCAGTGACAGCAGAGTTCTCGCGACCGCTCTCGGGGCTGCTCCCGCTGTGACACGCGCATTGGGGGCGCTCCAGAGCCCTGTGTGCCCCCAGGAGCCTGGTGCACTGAAGACCCGACCACGCACATTCGGGGGCCCCGTCACACCGAGAGGGACCACGAGGAACTCTCCCCCGGGAGTGGGGAGACAGCGGACAGCCCACCTCGAAATGTCAAAAGGGAGCAGGGGATGTGGCCTGGTGTGAAGGCCCTGGGTTCAATCCCCAGGACTGGAAGGAGAAAAAAAGAGCAAACGACCACGCCTGGTGACGTGTGCCTGCGATCCCAGCCACTCGGGAGGCTGAGGCAGGAAGACTGCGAGTTCCCGCTCAGCCTGAACAACTCAGATCCCACTTCAAAATAAAAAAACTAATAAGGCCTGGGGTCGAACTCAATGGCGGAGCTGGACCCAGCACACACGAGGTCCTGGGTGCCACCGCCACCGCCACCGCCAGCGCCAGCGCGAGCACTCATACACAAAGGCGGGAAGAGCGCCGCCCACAGCCTGTGACAAGCGCACAGCTCCCCAACGCCCCCAGTCACAGGGAGACACAAGTGCGACTCAGGCAACCCTGGACAGCCGCCTGGCTCCCACGTGGCGGGGTCGGAGGTCAGGCAGGCCCCGGCCCTGGGGACTGGCCGCAGCCCTCCCCGGGGCACGCCTGCCCACTCGGGACAGTGACTCCAAGTTCAGCGTCACCCCTAGAAACCAAGCAGCCTCCTCCTCCTGGTCGAAGGTCACTCGGCGCTGTGGCCAACACTGCCCGTGGGCACAGCGATCCCCCGGGGCCCCACACTGCCCTGTCTGCACCCACGTGAGGGCCCCCCCCGGCGTCCACCAGCCCCCCGCGCCCTGCTCGGTCCAAGGAAACCGGTCAGAGGCAGCTGCATTGCGCCCTGTACTGCCCGGGCCCAGCGCGGCCGCACCGCCTGTCGTCTCTGCTCGGTCGTCCCCGCTCTGTGGAACTCGTGGCAGAAGTCACCCTGCAGCCTGCTCCTCCTGAGCGCCTGTCAAGCTGATGGCTCCCAGCTTCGAGCCACAGATGGCCCAAGAGCCCGCCAGGTGCAGACCTGGGCAGCCTCATCTCCCGGGGGCATCCGTCTGCACCCACCGCTTGGGGGTCCCTGGTGCAGCATACACCGAGGGCTGGGCATTAGGGAAACTGAGGCCAGAGCTGAGGAGAAGGCCGGCTCCGAATGGCCAGCCAGTAACGGCAACATTCACCTCTGTGTGAACTTGTACCTGTGGACACATGGCACCCAGAAGCCCTGGGGGCACGCACTGCTCCCCACAGCTGTGCCTGCAGCCAGCCAGCACGACATCGGGAGCACGGAGCCCTGGCCGTGTGTCTGAAGCCACTGTGCGCTCCAGGCGGACAGGCACACTGGGCCAGGGGCCCCTCCCGGGCTGGCTGACACCACAATGGGCTGAAGCACCTGGGTCTCCCGGAAGGCCTGGCCCAGACCCCAGGCCTCACGCCGGCACACGTGCCATGGTGCCCTGGGCATCACTGACGCTCCTCCCACCACTCAACCGTGCCGTCCCAGCATCCAGCATGACACGGGACACACCAGGCAGGCAGTGGCCTGACAGTGACAGAGACGCCCAGGGAGGATGGGGAGAGGCCTCCAAAGCTCAGAGAGCTCGGTGACTGCTCCCTGCTGGCTGCCCCTCTCCACCCCACTCCCTCCGGGCGGGCCAGACACCCACCGCCCCGACTGCACTCACGGCCACGGCTGGGGGACGGCAGGTCCGTCAGGGGGGCCGGCAGGTGTCACCCACAGTGGGGTGCTGGGGGAGGGAACTCCCACCGACCCTGCTGCACCCAGAACAGGACCCGAGAGGTGTATAGGCAGCACCCATGCTCCCTGTGGGTCCAGGGCGCATGCACTAGAGGGTCCACCCACTCACCCTGGCAAGCCAGCCCACGGGGTTCCCCATGCCCACACCCCGAACCGCACACCAGTGCACCCCGGGACAGAGCAGGTCCTGCCCCACAGACCTGACCCAAGTGCAGCCTACCCAGCAGGCCCATCCGGTTTGGGCTCCCACACCCTGACCCAGCTAAGCGACCTTCCCGGACACCCAGGCACCGCCTCTCCCAGCCGGGCCCCAGCCTGGGGCCCCCTCCTGCCAGGCCCAGCTGTGAGCACAGCTCCTGCTGAGGACACCGTCACAGGCAAGTCACAGGCTAGTCACGGGCTGGCCACCTACACCCACGCGCCTCCTGGCCCGGGCCAACCATCAGTCCTCCGGGCAGGGAAAGACTCCGAGGGCCTGGCCAAAGCCACACAGTGGTGAGGCGGTGCAGCTGGCAGACCCTCGGGGCACAGTGTTTGGCCCCTGGCAGCCCTGGCGCCTGCAAAGGCACTGCTACAACAGCAGCCAGTTCCCGTCACAGCCAGCAGCTGGCATTTCCTAAAAACCACCATCACAGCCACCGCAGCGTGGGCAAGTCCCCTCCTGGAGGCGCCGGTGGCAGTGGGACTTTCCCAGACTGACAGCGGCCCTCCCAGAGCTCACAGCAGCTGACACACAGCGCGGGCACGCCACGGGCTCGGCCTGCCCCCACCCCCGCCAGGAGCAGTCCCGCACCACGCCCTGCTCTCCCGTTTACCGGCGTTTCTCATTAAACACCTGCCACGCCCCGGCTCGCCCGGAACCCTTGTAAGGGCGAAGGCCAAGCAGGACGGCTGTGACAAGAGAAGGCCCTCACACGCTGGTGCAGGGCAGGTCCCTCTCATCCAAGGCCACGGGCCAGCAGTGGCCACACCAGGCGGTGACCCCGGGCCCTGCAAGTCCAGCGAAGAGACCAAGAACACCAAGGCGTCACGGGGCGGGTCGGCTCTGCACATGGGTCCAGCAGGGCCGCAGCAGGGGCCGTCTCCGGAGTGCACACCAGCCCCTGCGGCTGCACTGACAAACTCGGCTTCCAGGGCCCACGCCACACCCCCAGATTTTACTTCTCCCTCGTAGAGCCCCTGGTCCTCTCCTCCCCACCCCCAGCCCAACTCTGACACTCCTCTGCCTGGAGAACCCTATGATAGGCTCCCCCTCTGAAGTCTCTCCTCCCAGGGACCGCCACAGCCTCCCAGGAGGTGAGGAGTGGGGTGCGAACCCTCACAGCCGCAGGCTTTTCCACTGGCTGCGGGCTCCAGGTGTCTCCCCACCCCTCCATCTCCCTGGGGGTGGTAGGAGGTGAACACCAGCACCACGTGTTGGCTGAAGCCACCTTGGGGTTTTCCACCCAAAAAGCAGAAATGGGTTGGGCTAAATAAGTGGCCACTTTCCCAACCAGCCTGGGGGACAGGGGCAGGAACTGCAGGTGGCCAGGCCCACTTCAGACCTGCAGAGAATCCGGTAACAGGGGCCTGGAACAGGGCCCTTTGGAAGCACCCATCCCCCCGCCGGGTGACTGCAGGCCAGCCTGAGAAACACTATCTGAAGGAAGAGGAAGCACCCTAGGGACGGGCACCCAGACAGGGGCCCCTGGGCCACGAGGCTGCCTTCCGCCGCCTGGAGGGCAGGCAGTGCAGCCGAGCCCCTGGGAAGCCCCCGTGCGCCCGGCCCGAGGCGGGTCCGACCACAGACACCTGCCGCGCGCAGCTGCGGGACCCCGGGCCTCAGCCTGCGTCTCGGAACGGAAAGCGGCGGCGGCGAGGCCCCGGAAGACACAGCGGCGAAGCGCGCCCCCGAAGCCCGGCCGCGCGCGTGGAGAGCGGCCCCCGGCGCTCCGTCGGGTCCGCCTGGCCCCGGCCTCCCCGTCCAGGGTCCCGAGGCAGTGCCCACGCCGAGCCTCCCTGCGGCGCTTCCAACGCACCCACCCAGCGCTCGGCCGCCCCGGCCTCCGCTTCCACGCCTGCAGTGCCGAGCTCGCTGCACCCGGAGTCCGCGCGAGCCTGTGGGTCACCGGGCCGCCCGCCTCCAGCCCGGCCCCGATGCCCCGCAGCGGATCAGGGCTCGGGCCCGCGGCGTCTCGGGCGCTCCTCCGGGGCACCCTGCGCCGGCGCCGCCCGGCCTGCTTCCTCACCGGCGCCCCCCACCCGGCCGCGGCCCGGCCGGGCCCCAACGCACAGCCCCTCGCCCGCCCGCCCGGGCCTCACCGGCAGGCGCGGCACGATCTCCACAGAGCAGCAGTGGCAGAAGAACCGTCCGGGCTGCGGCGACGCCTCGGCCATGGCCACCGCTGCCTCCGCGCCGCCCACCCCCCCCCCGCGCGCGGCGCCAGCCGCCGGCCGTTTGCTGCTCCCTCGCCGGCCGACGCACCCGCGCACGCATGGCACGCACATTCACGCACGGCACGCACAGCGTGAGACGGGAACGCGCGAACGGCGCGGACGGCGCGCTCCTCCGACGGCGGTGTGGGCGACGGTGGCCGTTGAGGGACAAGTCAAGCATGGCCGTTCAACTAGGGCCGGGCAAAAGGCGGAGCTAGGGCTGGGGATGTGGAGGAGCAGGGTCTCAAGGGGCGGGGCCGAGTCTCCGTAGCAACTGGGATCTAGTATGGGGTGTGGGGTGGGGCCAGGTTCGGAGGCGGTGGAATAGGCCAAAGGGCGGGTCGAATCTCCTTGGCAACCGGGATCCGGCACGAGGGCGGAGTCTGGCTCGGAGGCTGCGGAGGAGGCCTGCGCTGGATGGGGCGGAGTTTCCTTGGCAACCTGGATCCGATGCGGGGGCGGAGCCACTTGGGAGCTGCGCAGGGCCAATGGGCGGGTCCTATGCGGGCCCCTCCTCTCCCTCCGAATCTGCGGAGACCCCCGTCTTTCGCTGTGTTTCCTCGTCTCTGCGCCTCGCTGAACCCTGCGGGCTCCTCTTTCCCGGGGTTCTCCAGGCGCGCTTCTCGCCGCCGGGTGTTGGCGCTGACTGTGCCCCCGTCCGGTGCACGGTCCTCTGGATTCCCGGATAAGCTTTCTTCCTCCTCCTAAGTCAGCTCTGTCCACCGCTGGGGGGACTTTTGTTTCTGGCCGGGCCCCGAACAGTGACTGGCGCAAGCAGCGTCCCAGAAACACCCATGCCATGAATTTAGGTAGGGCACCTATTCCCTCGGAGCCCAACCAGCTGCCCGTGCCTCGGGGTGAGCCCTGGGCTGCAGTCCGAGCTTAGCTCCCATAGTGCCCTAGGGGCTCACTGCCCAGCACCTCTGGGTGCTGAGGGAGCAGGAATCCGAATCGCTTCCTTCCGCAGTTAGCTACATAGGATGCTCCATTGCCAGGATCCACTCTGAGGTTAGTTCAGCCTCGTTATGCTTATACGTTTCTTTAGTCACTCAACAAACATCCACTGAGCACCTGCTGCATGCCAGACCCTACGTACACACTAACACCCTGGGGCCCCTGAAGTTAGGCCACACGGTGGGACCCTAGGGTGACCCAGACTCGGCCTGGGGAGACGAAGAGAGCTTCCTAGGGGAGAACGTGTGCTGAACTAGGGATTTGACAAATTAAAAGTTGGCTCAACTTCCTGCAGAAGGGGACCTTGGGTTTGACAGCCAGTCACGCTTCAGTCCCTTTGTAGAGGAGGCGATTCCAACAGATTCCCGATATAGCCACAAGAGGGCGCTCTGGCCTCATGATTGGGAATCCAGTGACCTCTCTAGGAGGTTCCAAACCGGCTTTCTATGCCCTGTCCAGGTGACCTCTCCGTGAGCCTCCTGCCTCAGCCTCCTCGCACCAGCGTTCGTTAGACTGAAGTTTTTGAGTGGGTGGCGCCATCTGGTTTCCACCTTCCAGACCTGCAAGAGAGGGGAGACTGAGGCAAAGAGGTGGGCACTGCTTCATCCTAGCCTGCAGGTAGGATGATGCCACGGCGTTTGAATGTAGGCTTTTCACTTATATTCTAACAATTTACTTGTTTTGACTTTATTTTTATTTTTTAAAATTTATTTATTTTCGAGACAGGGTCTGGCCATGTAGTTCAGGCTGGCCTTGAATTCACCTTGTAGCCCAGGCTGGTCTCGAATTTGCAACGATCCACCTGCCTCAGCCTCCCGAGCCCTGGGATTATAGTAGTGTGCCACCAGGCCCGGCTATAATTCTGTGATTTTTGCCTGGCATGGTGGTGCACGCCTGTCATCCGAGCACATGGGTCACCGTGAGTTGAGGCCAACCTGACCTACATAGTGAGTTCAAGGCTGGTCTGAACTACATATTGAAATTCTGTCTCAAAATGCAAAAAAAAAAAAACTGTGATTTTGCAAGTGACTTTTTTTTTCTACTTGGGATAAACTCTTACTGAAAGGGGCTTCAAGCTGGGCGTAGTGGTACATCAGTGCATGCAAAGGCCCTGGGTTCAATATCCAGTAATGAAAATTATTAGCCCAATACCCATGTCCGACTTCTAATCCCTATGAGGTAACAGATCTGAGCTGTTTTCATTTAGTTACGGCAGCAAACAGAAAAACCATACTGGCAGCCCCCATGGGTCGGGGCAGACAGGGCCGTCAGGGAGTCCCGCCCACCTCTGCAGGCCATCTCTCTGGTCATTGGCCAAAGCCTGATCACATGGCTACTCTACAGCAATGACTAGCAAGAGGATGACTGATTGGCGCTGTGACTCACTTTGGCCAATCAGAACTCAGCTCTCCAGCCAATCTGGGAACTCAGTTCCATGGCTAATCGAGACTCAGCTCTGTGACCAATCAGGACTCATGCCTGTGGCCAGTAGGACTCGCCTCTTTAGCCAATCAGGACTCACCTGCTTGGCTGAAGTCTTTTCTGCCTTTTGCAACTAATTTGGCCCCTTGATTCCAACAGACAGCGGGGTCCCTTGTTGGGGAAGGGGTGGGGAGCAGCCGAGGGAGGTGAGGCCGGAAGTTGGGGTCCGGCCAAGCAGGCTTAGCAGAGGGGTTCAGAAGGGGGCGCCTTGGGTGCTGTAGGACGGTGCAGGGGACCTCAGGCGGGGGCCTGCTGCGCCCGAGTACTCCTTCAAACTCCTGCACCAGCCGCGATCGCCAACCCCCCAGGTTCAGTTTAGCGACCCCTCAGAGACCAGCAAGGCCTTTGTCCTGGGGCCAGGGGCTGCTGACTTCATCCAGAAGTGGAGTCGGCCTAAGCATCATCCGGGGACCCTGGGCACTGGCGCGACTAACCCGTGGCCCCCAACCTGGAGACCTGGGCAAACGCATCAAGGCTGCGGAACGGAAGGAGACAGCCTGAGCCATCACCACGAAGCCCTGGAGAAACAGCCCACTCTGGGTCCTAAAGGATCCACCCGGAGAAGATGCCACGAAAGGCTTTTGTTAGCTTCTAGCGATGGAAACTTCGGTTTGTGTGTTTATTTTTGAAACAGGATCTCCCTTTGTAGTTCAGGCTGGCCTTGAACTTATTGTGTAACTCAGGTTGACTTCAAACTTGAGGTGATCCTCCTGCCTCAGCCTCCCAGGAGTGCTGGGGTAGCAAGTGTGCACCACCATACTCGACTTTTTTCCAGTTTTGTGACTCCTAGAAAGACTCCCATTCTTCCAGCATCAGTGACCTCCTCTAGAGGGGACTCCTGCATCACGGCGTCATGGCCAGGAAGCCCTGGACCCCACACTGGACAGACAACCGGCCCGCGTGCACATCTTTCCCCTCTGCGTTGGGCACCACCCTCCACATCCGACTGGGAGTCTGCACCCACTATGCAGATGGGAATGTGGAGGCAGAGAGAAGTCACAGGGCCTGCCACGTGAGTGGCCCAATGCCGCTGTCCCAAACTGCCACCAACCGGATGACTTAAAACAACAGCATTCTTTTTTCTCTCCTCTTCCCTCGTAGTGCCCGAGATCAGAAGTCCCGTAGAAGTCGCTCTGGTTGAAAATCGGTATCGGTACAGCGCAGCTGCATTCTGCTGGAGGCTCAAAGGGAGGATCCGTTCCGTGCCTTTCCCAGCTCTCTGAGGCCACCCACGTTCCTTGGCAAGGGGCCCCTCCTTCCAGCATCATGGCCAACAGTGGCCGCCAAGACCTCTGTCCCTGGGCTCCAGCCACAGAGGAAGGGGATCTCCCTGTCCTCCCCTACCTTTTTTTTTTTTTTTTTTTTTTTTTTTTTTTGCGGCACCGGGGATGGAACTCACAATCTCGCACCTGCCAGACAGGTGCTTAAGCCGCTGAGCCAAACTCCCAGCCCTAGTTTTTTGAGGCAGGGTCGCGTTATGTAGCTCAGGCCAGACTTGCGCTCACATTGTAGCCCAAGCCAGCCTTGAACTCACAACGCTTCTCCTACCTCAACCTCCCAATTGCTGAGATTAAAGGCCCCCTGATCTTTAAAAAAAACAACAACAACAAGAACAACAAAATGATCTTGAAACCCAGTCTAAGTCACTGAGTTACCTGGGTTAGGCTCAAACTTCCAATCCTCCTCTCTCAGCCTCCCAGAGTGCTGGGATGACAGGTGTGCACCACCGCGCCGGGGGTTTGTCTCAGTGTTGTTTTTTGTTATTTTGGTTTTGGGACTTTTTGTTTTGTTTTGGTTGGGTTTTGGGCTTTTTTTTGAGACAGAGTTTTGCTATGCAGTTCAGGTTGGCCTGAACTCACTTCGTAACCCCCGGCTGGCCTCGAACTGGAGGTGATCCTCCTGCCTCAGCCTCCCAAATGCTGAGATTAAAACTGTATGCCACCATACCTAGCATTCAAGTCTCAATTTTAATGTGCCTTCCCCAGGATCCCTCAGGCACAAGCTCTGGGTGCTCCAGCTTGTGGGGGGGCTCCCCAGAAGTCACTCTGTCTTTGCCTGACTCAGCCTGGAGTGAGCGGACTGGGAGGTCAGCAGAGGCCAAGCAGAGCCAGGGTGGGGAGGGTCTCCTAGAGCCGGGGCAGTAAGAGCTGGCAGAGGAGGGCTGGCGCTTTCCCTGGGGTCTTAGGAAGGGGCGACCCCTGCAAATGTCAATCATTTAACTGAGGTTCCCCCAGACTTGGCCTCCAGGGTGGGGACTAAGGGCGAGCCCGGAGCTGGCGGGAGAGGCCCTGAGCCCACGCCAGCTGGACAATGACCCTTTGATTTAGACCAGTGTGGCTGAGCCACGGCGGGGTCAGGTCCTGGCCAAGGTCACACTGTCCATTCCCCGCACACCCTGGCCAAGAACACGGGGTCCCGTTCCTGTCCCACCCTGGGGAGAATCCCTGCGGGATGGCCAGGACCCACGGCCAGGTCAGGACCTCGGCGCGTCTCCCTCGGGGCCACCAGGTCAGTAACTTGGCCCCTGGCCACAGCCAGGGTCCAGGGTCAGGTTGGGGCGCTAAGGTCAAAGGACAAGTCTGAGTGTAGCGTCTGTGGGGGACACAGCCCTCTCGACCATCTGCCTATGCTGCGTGACCCCAGGGAGCCTCAGTTTCCCCAACTGAAGAGGAGACATAGGCAGGAATAGGGGGGCCAGGCACAGCTATTCTTGGGAAAAACTTTGACCCTTTCACATTTTCCGGAAAGCATTTACCACTCTTGGCGCTGACAGCTTCATTTGTTTTTATCTTTCGTTGTCTGTGGCCCCCCCAGGTCTGGAGACTGGGCAGGGTCACTGAGGTCCCCTGTACCCTGCATTGTCCCACCCACCACCACCAATCAACTCCCAGGAGCCCCAGGGACTCCACAGAACCAAGGCACCCTGATCATTTCAGGGGCCCCAACAATAGAAGGAATCAGCCCCAAAATAGGAAAAGAGTCTGGCTGCACAGAGGCCCAGAGGACGCAGCCTCCCGGGCCCACGTGAATGTCACTCTCATAAATTGTGGGAATGTCTCTGCTTGGGCAACCAGGGATTCCAGGGCTGCCGAGGGCCTTGGGGAATTGGAATCCCAGGGTGGGGGGGCGGGGAGGGAAACCCTAACAGCAACCCAGGGGAGGCTGGGCACTGTGCTGAACACGCCTGTTATCCCCAGCGCTCTGGGAGGCTGAGGCAGGAGGATCACAAAACCCAGCCCAACCTGGACGAGGGGTAACACAGTGATTTAGCAAGAGCTTGTCTCAAAATAAATAAAAAGGGGGCTGGGGATACAGCTCAGCGGGTATAAGCGCTTGCCTGGCAGGGGCAGGGTCCTGAGTTTGATTCCTGGTACCATAAATAAATAAATAAAAAGGGCTGGGCTTGGAGCTGACTCAGTCAGTCCCCAGGACTGCAACATATGAGTAGATCCAGCTGGAGCCAGGCGTGGAGGTGTACGCCTGCAATCCCAGCATTCAGGAAGCCGAGCACGAGGAGCCTTGTGAGTTCGAGACCAGCCTGGACTACAAAGTGAGCTCAAGGCTGGCCTGAAATGCATAGTGAGACCCTGTCTCAAAAAGACAGAAAAGAAAAAAACAGTAGATCTAGGATATTCTGACCTGGGACATCTTTTCCAAAGGTTGGGGGTGTGGTCAGATCACCCCAGGTTTAAGGGGCAAAGACAAGACACGGGGGCTGTGTGGAAGCCCAGGGCGCTGAAGATGCTGGAGTCCACCTGCAGTAGGACCGGCTGTCTTGGGGTAACCTGCTGCCCCTCTCCACCTGTCCCGCGCCCCGCCCCCAACCCCCACTGCCACCTCTCTTGCTGCACATGGTCAGCTGGCCCGCATGACACCTGGGTGTGCAGACAGTCGCCCAACCAAAGACCCCCGAACCCACGGGGCCACCTGGTCGTGTCCCCTCCCGACTCCACCAGAGCCACGGGTCACAAATCCAACTGATGTCAAGGCCACAGTTCAGCCCCTGACCCCGGCTTCAGCCACATCTTCCCAGCGAGTCTCTGCCTCCCAGAGGGGACCCGGCCTCTGCCCCCCAGCCTGGGCTGCCACCCTCGCCGGGGCCTGCCCCGCCACCCGCAGGACACGTCCGGTCCCCGCGCCCCACCGCTGCGCCCGCCCCGCCCCGCCGCCGGCCCCGCCCGCGCCGGGACCTTTATAGCAGCTCCCGCCCCGCGCCCCAGCCGCGCCGCCCTGCTCAGCCTCGCCATGCGTCCCGGGGTGCGGGGGCCGCTGTGGCCGCTGCCCTGGGGGGCCCTGGCCTGGGCCGTGGGCTTCGTGGGTGCTGTCGGCTCGGGGGACCCCGCGCCTGGTGAGTGGGGCTGCGGGAAGGGCGGGCGCGCTGGCCACCCACGTGGTCTGCGGATCGCGGCCCGGGCCGGGGGCGCTGGTGGCTGGGGCTGGGGTGCGGGCAGAGCGGAGGTCGGCAAGGACGCAGGGTGACATTTCCCGGGGCGCTTAGTATCTGCTTCGGAATGGACCGAGGAGGAGCCCAAGCCTGGGGGGGCTCTTACCATCCCCACTTTCCGGCTGGGGAAACTGAGTCTCGGGCTCACAGAGCCAGTGAGCCGGCACCAACCCAGACACCGTCTGGATGGGGAGTGAAGCGGGGGCGCACGCGGCGCGGGGTGGCCGGACCGGAAACTCCAGCTGACGTCTGTGATCTTTCCCCCAGACGGGGCTGGGAAGTGGAACCTGGTACCTGAAACTTGCTAGGAGATGAGCCACGCCCTCACTCCCTGCCTCAGTTTCCCCTTGTGTAAAAGCGATGCTGGGTCCCCAGAGCTGGTCCCGGGAAGGCACCTCAGTGGTGCGTCCCAGAGCCAGAGAGCAGTGAGGTGGGGGCACGGCCGGTCCCCGCCCCGCTGTGAGGGTGAAGAACTAGAGGGACCTCTACCTCCCGGCCGCCCCCGCCGCCGCCGCCTCCCCACAGCCGCACCCCAGCCGGGCGCAGGGGAGAGCGAGCCCCCTCCCCGAAGGCCGAGTCCCCGGGGAGATGGTGAGCTCATGCCGGGGGAATGTTCCCAAGTTAGAGTGAGTAAGAGGCGGGTCAGCAGGGGGGGGGCCTGCCTGGCGGGGGGGCTCCGCACGCGCCCTCGGGCGCTGTCTAGACAGAGGGCAGAGGCGGAGCAGCGCCCCAGGCTCAGGGACCCTGATGGGCCAGCCCGGCCGGCATTTGGCCGCTTGGGCGAGGTGCCAGCTCTCAGACCTGGGGACAGACAGGTGGGGGCTAGCGGCGG
>RJWM01033126.1:0-21213 GCA_004363535.1 Dasyprocta punctata | reverse complement strand
TTTTTAAATGCATATATTTTGATCATATCTATTTCTTTTATTATTGGCTCTTGTACTTTCCCCCTATTATTCCCATTCTCTACTCTCTTTTCATGTCAATTTCTTTAGATTTCACATATTAGAGAAAATACACAATGTTTGTCTTTCTGAGTCTGGCTTATTTTGTTTAACATGACGACCTCCAGTTCTATCCATTTTCATGCAAATGACAAAATTCCAATCTTCTTTATGGTTAAATAATACTCCATTGTGTTTCTTTACCTATTCATCTGTATATCTTTATCCATTCATTTTTACCCATCCATCTGTTGATGCAAACCTAGGCTGATTCTGTCTCTTGATTCTTGTGAACTGTGCCTCAATAAACATAGATATGCGGGTATTCTTTTAGTTTGCTGACTTTAATTCCTTAAGGAATACACTAAGGTGTGGCATAGCAGGATCAGTTGTAACCCCACTTTTAGGTTTTTGAGAAACCTCCATACTGATAATCATAGCAGCCTTGTATTAGCTTTCTGTTGTTGAGATTAAAGACTTGATATACACAATTTAAAGGAGGAAGAGTTTATTTTTGTTCATGGCTTCATAGGCTTCAGTCTATGGTTGGTTGGCTCCAATACAATAACATGAAGTAGATGGTGGAGCAAGAGAGGAAGAGGCTGGGAATCAGATACAGACCCCAATGCAAAACCTCCATGGTCCATCCAGGCAAGCAGAGTATGCTTCACTAATTCCCTAGGTGGGTCCCAAGCCAATCAAGTTGGCAAATTAAGCTTAATCATCATAGGACTGTAATACTTTACATTCCTATTGCAGGTAGAAGCTCTCAGCCCCTTCCTCACAAGCATTTATTTTCTTTTGGTATCCTTGATGAAAGCCATTCTGATTGGGATGAAATGAAATCTCAATGTAGTTTTGATCTGTATTTCCCTAATAGTTAAAGATTTTGAACATTTCTCAGACAGTTATTGAACATTTATACTTCTTTTGAGAAGTGTCTGTGTACTTCCTTTGCTCATTTATTTATTTATTTTTTTTAATTTTTATTTCAAAGATAGTGAAATGCAACAAAAGATAACAGAACAATCAGAACAAAGCAGTAGAACGGGCATAGAACTTCAGAGAGAGATACTGTGAAAACAATAGCTACTATATTATATCTAGTTACTTTTAGAATAGTTGACCATTCCATCAGCCATAGCAAAAATAAAGCAAAAACAAAACCAATGAGAACAGGACGTGAAATGAAGAAAAAAAAAAAAAAAGGAAACAAAAAGTAAACAAAATTAAGCAAACCAATGACAATAATATTGGGGCTCATAGACAAGACAGAGGACAATCCCACCTATTTCCTACACTAGAAAATGTCATCTACCAAAGAGATGCTGAGACTGTGGGCACCAGGCCTGCAAAACAATCCAGCAATACAAGCATTTGTAACCCAGTTCATGAACCCAGCAGGTCCTCTCCGCAAGCAGAATGCTCGGCGGGGGTGGGGTGGGGTGGGGGTGGAGTGCTTGATTCACAGCCCGCGCACAGGCAGCAGTACGGGACGCAAGTCTTTCTCTCCTCCTGGAGTCCGCCTGGTCGCGCAGACTCACCAGGCGGGTAGGCGGGCTTGCTTGTGGTTGCTGCCTCTAGGCCCAACATGGAGGGTCCACAGAAGGCACATAGTTCTCCCCCTGGGCTCCGCATGGTCGCTCAGACTCACCGGGGGGTACCTTTGCTCATTTATTGATCAGACTATCTGATTTTTTTGCTGCTAATTTTTTGGACTTATTTATATATTCTAGATAGCAGTCCTCTGTTAGAAGAGTACAGCAAAGATTTCTCTAGCATTCTATAGGCTCTCTTCACTCTGCTAGTGTTTTTCCTTGCTTCATAGAAACTTTAATTCAATACTGAAAACTATAGTACTCTCAAAAAGGGGATTGAAGAGGATATTAGAAGATGGAGAGATATCCCATGCTCTTGGGCAGGAAGAATCAATATAGTCAAAATGGCCATACTTCCAAAACTGTTATACAGATTCAATGCAATCCCAATCAAAATACCAATAACATATCTCACAGAATTAGAGAAAACAATCCTAAAAATTCATCTGGAACAAGAAGAGACCTAGAATAGCAAAGGTGATCCTGGACAACAAAGACAAGATAGGGGGCATCACAATTCCTGACTTGAAATTATTCTATAAAGCTGCTATGATAAAAACAGTGCGGTATTGGGAAAAAAAAAAAAAACAGACCTGAGGGTCAATGGAATAGATTAGAAGATCCAGAAACAACTCCAGACACACTAAGCTACCTTATCGTTGACAAAGGTGCCAAACACATTCACTGGAAGAAAGATAGCCTTTTTAATAAATGGTGTTGGAAAAACTGGCTTTCCACATGCAGAAGATTAAGATTAGACCCATATCTTTCACCATGTATTATGTTAAAATCTAAATGGATTAAAGATTTCAACATTAAAACAGAAACATTAAATCTGCTGGGAAATAGAGTAGGTAAAACTCTTGAAGACATATGTGTAGGCAAAGACTTTAGAATAAAAGCCAGACTGCACAGGAATTATCACAAAGAATCAACATCCTAGTGAAAAGCTTTTGCCCAGCAAGAGAAACCACCAACAGTGTGAAGAGACTACCCACAATGTGGGAGAAAATGTTTGCCAACTGTCCCTTAGATAAAGGATTAATATCAAAAACGTATAAGAACTTAAAAAAATCAGTCCTCCAGGATGTAAAGACCCAATCCAAAAATGGGCATCTGAGATGAACACACACTTCTCAGATGAAGAAGTACAAACAGCAAATAAATACGTGAAAAAATGTCCAACAGCACTGGCCATTCGAGGGATGCAAGTGAAAGTAACACTGAGATTCCACCTCACCCCAGAAAGAATGGCTAGTATTAAGAAGTCAGCCAATAACAAATGCTGGAGGGGCTGTGAGCAAAAAGGAACACTTCTCCACTGTTGGTGGGAATGCAGGCTGGTGCAACCACTGTGGAAGTCAGTGTGGAGATTCCTCAAAAAGCTAGGATTGGAGGTCCCATTTGACCCAGTTATTCCCCTTCTGGGTACCTTCCCAAAAGAATTAAAAGCATCCTACCACAGCGATATATGTGCATCTATGTTCATAGCTGCCCAGTTCATAATAGCTAGCTCTTGGAAACAACCTAAATGCCCCTCGACTGAGGAATGGATAAAAAGATGCGGTATTTCTATATAATGGAATAGTACTCAGCTATAAAGAACGATAAACTAGACTTTTTCACTCTTAAATGGATGAGTATTGAAAATATACTTCTCAGTGAACTAAATAAGTCACACATACGTAGCCATCGCATTGTTGCACTTGTGTGATGAACTGAAACAAAATCTATGTATATAAAAATTACTTGAGACAGTTAAAGAAAAAGAATTTTGAGTGAAAAGTAGCTTTCACAGGGTCATCTTCAGACTTCATTTTTAATGTGAAATGTTTATTTGAAAATAATAGAGCAACCATAACAAAAAAGATAGTCATATAGCTGGTTTCTCTTGATTCACTGAGGCAAAAGTCTTGTGCTAATAATTTTCTGGATAATGTTTCATGTCTATATCTTTTATCCTAAACAATTTCTGTGAATGTAATAATATGCAATGTGCTGAGAAAAAAAGAAACTTTAATTCACTGTAGTCCCATTTGTTGGTTCTTCCTATTAGTTCTTGTGTTATTGGAGTCCTCTTCAGGACGTCCTTGCCTGAGCCTATTGTGTTTCCTCTTTGTTTTCTTCTATAGTTTCAAAGTTTCAGATCTTACCTAGTTTTTGATCCATTCTGGATTGATTTTTGTACAGCATGAAAGATAGAGATCTAATGTCTATCTTCTACAAGTGGATATCCAGTTTTCCCAGCATTATTTGTTAAGAAGGCTCTTTTCTCTGAGGTATATTTTGGGCTCCCTTGTCAAGAATCAGATGGCTGTAGTTGTATGGGCTTGTTAATGCATATTCTATTCTATTCTATTCTATTCTATTCTATTCTATTCTATTCTATTCTATGCGTCTGTTTTTATCCCAGACAGTGCTGGTTACTCTGGCTTTGTAGTATAATTTGAAATTGAATATTGTGATGCCTCCAAGTTTTGCTCTTGTTGTTTAGGACTACTTCAGCTATTCTGGGTCTTTTGTGTTTCCATACGAATTTTAGGATTTTTTCTAGTTTTGTGAACAATGTTACTGGAATTTTGATGATGATTGCATTGAATCTGTGGATTGCTTTTTGTGATACGGCCATTTCAATACTATTAATTCTACTGATCCATGAACATGGGATGCCTTTCCATCTTCCAGTATCTTCTTCAATTTATTCCTTCAGTCTTTTGTAATCTTATTGTAGAGGTCTTTGACTTTCTTGGTTAGGTATGCTTTTTGGTGTGTGTATATATGAATGGAATAATTTTCCCAATTTCTTTCTCATGTAGTTCATAATAATATATGAACAACAGTTACTAACTTTTTAATGTTGATTCTATATCTTGTCAAGTACATTATTTTTGATAAATTTTAAAATTATAGTAAAATTGCAAAGACAGTATAGACAACACAAAATTTTCCTTTCATTAACATCCTCCACTTGTGTAGTATATTTGTCCTAATTCATGAAACAATGTTATTAATTAGCCCATACTTAATTCGAATTTCATCTGTTTTCCCTAATGTCCTTTTTCTCTCCCAGGATCACACACAGGACATGACATTACATTTAGTTGTCATATTATTTTAGGGTCCTCTTGACTATAATGGTTTCTCAGACTTTATTTTGATGATTTTAATAATCAGTTTTGAAAAATATTGATTTTGTTGGTCCTTAAATTAGAATTTGTTTGATATTTTTCTCAAAATTAGACTAGGTTATGGGATTTGAGGAGTAAGACTACAGAAGAAAAGTGCCATTCTTATCACGTTGTTCACAGGACACACACTGTTAACATGACATAATTCTGTTGATATTGATCTTGATCACATGACTGACACAGTACTTGTCATTCTCTAATGCTGCTTATTTAATTTTAAAAAAGTTCTTTCCACACTGTATTCTTCAGCAGGAAGTCACTATGCCAAGTTCATACTTAAGGAGTGGGGCATTATATTCACCTCCTTGGGAATGAAAAATCTGTATAAATGATGTGCTTGGAAGCTTTCTCAGGAGAAATTTGCCTAATCTCTATTTGTTTATTTATTTATCATTTCAACATATCATCTGTTTATATCAGTATGAGCTTAGGGATATTTTGGGTAGGTTATAATTTAATACTACTCGATTTGTTTTGTGTTTTGGTCATTGGGAGGTCTTCCATAATGTGTGCCTTTGATATACTCCCATCATTGTGCTTCCTTTTTGCTTTTGTTTTTTCTTTAAAACTTCCTGACTTCTGGCACAAATTTTGCAGGCGTATCTTATATATTTCCTGATCATTCCTAGAATCAGTCATTTCTCCAAGGAATCTTGTTTCTTTTTAAGGAAGAATGTCATTAGAGCTGGGCACGGTGGCACACACCTGTAATTCCAGCACTCAGGAGGCTGAGGCAGGAAGATTGTTGTGAGTTCAAGGCCAGCCAGCCTGGGTTATAAAGTGAGTTTAAGGCCAGCCTGAATTGCATAGTGAAATTCTATCTCAAAAAGATAAAAAAAAATGTCATTAGAAGCCAAGATCTGGACGCAGATGTATTATATTTTATGCATTGTTTCCTTCCAGTGCTTAGGGATTAAGCCTAGGGCCTTATGCATGCTGGGCAAATATGCACCTTAGAGTTACACCCTCAGCCTTTTTTTCCTGAGATAAAGTCTAAGTTGCCCCAGCTCGTCTTGATTGTGTGGTCCTCCTGCCTTACTGTCGCAAGTAGTAGTAGACATGTACCACCACACCTAGCATTATGCACTTCTCTTAATGTTATACTTCACAGTGAAAAAAAAAATCTTTCTTATGTAACTTAGCTCCATCCCTCTAAAACGACTCTTAATCACAGTGGAAAAGCAATACTAGTGTTCTAGTATGGTGATTAAGAACAGGCCACCTGGATCCATCCTGGGCTTAATGCTCAGCTCTGCCACCGGTTTGCTGTGTGAACTGGTCAAAATATTCAAACTCTCTGAGCCTCATTTCACTTATTGGTTCAATGGCAAAAAGACAATGTGTTTATCTCAGGATGCCATGGGGAAGATGCAAAAGGCAACACTTGGAAACCAGCACAGTGCCTGACTGGGTAAAGTATACCACTGTAATTAAATATAGGGAGACCAGGGTTTGTTCCTTCCATTTCTTCCTTACTTCCTTCTTGAAGCTAAATCAGCCTGGTTGTTCCCTCAGAAGGGGCTTTTTTCAGAGGCCACTTCCACATTTTTCCTCTGGGACCATTTCTATATTCTTCACGTCACATTTCTTGTTGTTTTAACAGCAAAAAGGATTCAGTTGGTGAGTATTAGCACCTATTAAAATACCATATACATTAATTTAGACATCAAACTCCTGATTTTAATTTAGTAAGACAAACATTATTTCCTAGATTACATTTAAATTAAGTTCTGTGACAAATCAAGCAGTTTCCAGTGAAAAATTGTAGGTATAATGAAAAACAGCATCTGGATAGAAAAAATTACATGGCTTTCCTGGAGCCTGTTTCTGCCTCTCAGAGATGATGTAAGCTGGGAGAGAGGGGACACTGTCACTTTGATTTTAGAATATAAAAAGAACTAATGCCAGACGGTAATAATTCCATTAAAAAACATTCATCCAGGGACTAATTTCCAAAATAAAACTGACAATTGTTTATAGTAAAATAAGTTTATTTCAAGCAGGAAACTATTAGTAGCTTTGGTCTCCTCGTTAATAGAATGAATTTTGTGCAGTTCTGTGTCTGATTCTCTTAGCAGGAAATTTTCTGTGGGCTTACAAAAAGGAATAAGGTGGAATATTAAGAATTATTTAGGAATCAAATAGTGTTAACCAGAGATCAAAGATACGGTCAGCCAACAAAGGAACTACCTTCTCACACTGAGGTCATTTCTCTTAGGGAGAAGACCAAGGAGTGAAACTAGAAGGCAAATTCTTATCCTATCCCTGAAGAACTTCTACAGCATCCTTCATTTAGAAACTCTAAGTTGACAGCTAGACATTTTTCTAAAGTTTCCTGATGAAATATTATAATAGGTGCAAGGGCTATTCATCAACCTGGTTATATATTTTCTTTGTAAGAGTTTATTACTTTTGACAAATTTAGTGTAATTATTTGAATATGAATCATCAAGTGATAAATATGCCTAAAATTAATGCTTTAAAATAGAAGAAAATCATCATTTCCAAACGATTAGCTAGGACTGTTCCCTGTAATAGAAATCTAATGTTTCAAAAAACTTCCCCTGGAAAATTCTTGCTTTTAATTAACATACCACCTTTTTCAACTACAAGCAGTTTCTAAATTATATCTGGGTAGTATGTGGACTTCGGAGCCAGCTTGCCTGAATTTAAATCCCAGTCCTGACAGCTTGTGAACTCTTGAGTAAAATAAAAATGATGCAAAGACTACATAATTTAACACATGTAAAGTATTTAGGATAGTTTTCTAAGAAAGTAAACTCAGTAAAATCAGCATAATAAATGTTGCCATTATTATTATTATTATCTGAATTGTGTTCAAACAGTATGACAGAACAAAACCACCCATACAAATACTGCTTCTCTGACAAACTGGTGTCCTATTTCAAGTTGTGACAGAAGTGAGAAATAAACCAAGGTATAATAAAAAATATGGTTTATGTTTACATTTTAAAAAACTGTATTATAGTAAAAGACATATTGCCATTAATTCCCTCACTTTGAACACACTTATTTTGCCACTTTCTGAAGAAGTTCTGAAAGTCTTTCATTAGTGTCTTTAGTTGCACTATCATGGCTGCTTTGATGTCCTGAATCAGTTCAAAATGTTTACCTTTTATGGTCATTTTCGCACTGAGGAAAAGCTAGAAGTTGCATGATGCTACATTATATGAATTAGGTGGGTGAGGACACACTGTAATGTTTTCACTTGACAGAATTTGAAGTGGTAAGATCATGCAACTCCAATGTGATCCATGATTTATGGTACGCTTGAAAACACACTTTCCCTCGACCATAACTTTTCACATGCTGTCATTAAGGTTCAGCACACTGCTTCTCAGACTGAATATCCTTGTCTTTTCATTGGCTGGCACTCAGCAGAAGTATCTTACATATATCCAACATACCTTCATAAAGTGCACCTCACACAGATAGTGGGGAAATGACTTTTCTTGTTACAAGTCACAGAAGCAGGGTTGTGCTCAGGTTTGGGTCAACAAGATGGCACGAGAAAGAACTAGAGGGTGCCTGGCATCTGCAGCAAAGCTCGGACCCTTCCAGGTTAAGGAACTGGCTGAACGGTAGCAGTCTGCTGTACACAAGGGATATTACAAGATGGGTATTTGCAAGATTGGGGCTTATTCATATCATCCTCCTTTGGAAGATAAATGATTAACTTCCTATCATTTTATTATATTGTATATGCATGTGGATGCCTGTGTGCAGCTATGGTTAATCCTGGGGACAAGATCTTTTCTCAGGTACCATACTCCACTTTCTATATTCAACTCTCTTATTTTTTAATCCCTGTAGAGTTCAATTATTTTTCAGGCAAGTCTCTAAGGTAGTTTGGGTGGGGAGGGCATAGAACACTGATTTCTTCAGTAAGGAGAGCAAAATTCAGGGGTGCCCCTGAAGTGGTCACTACTGTGAAGGATGCCTACACTCCTTCTCTCTACACCTTAATATTATTAATTTCCATTTTCCAATAATGGAAAACCGTACAACTCTTATCTCTATGACTTAAACATATTTACATAGGCATAGCTTATTTATTCTTCATGCTCATAAATTTAAAAAAGGTTATAAAGGAACTTTATAGACTATATCAAATAGAACTGGAACATTTTAGAATTCAGATGTTCCTAATCCACAGAAAAATATATGAAGATAAACTGAAGATTAGGCCCTCCCCAGTGAAAAGAATTGCCTTTACTATAGAACACAGGGCCTTGCCCTGCCCTTCCCTACCCTGCCCTGCCCTGCAGTCCAGCACATGTCTGGGCCTTGCTATTTATTACAAGGTCAGTGACTTCATTTCTCTCAGCACCACTTCCTCATCTGTGCAGAGGTTAGGTAAGTTTACCTTAAGATCTCATTCACACTTTGCAATGGTTTCAAATCTATTCCTTTCCTGCTGAGCTCTTGAACTTTTATAGTCACTTTTCTGGGGTTTCTGTGAGTGTTTCCAGCAGGTTTCCTGGCAGGAGTAGCTGACAGTTTTGAGAAGAATCATAAGAGCACCCTGCAGGCTGAGTGAACCAGAGGACTGTGAGATTGTCTTTTTGTTAATTTTAAATTTAAAAATTATTTTTGTAGTACGGGGGATTGAATCCAGGGCCTTTGCACTGAGCTACATCTGCAGCTCCCTTTTTATTTTTTTTATTGTGAGATGGAGTCTTGTTAAATTGCTCAAGCTGGACTTGAACCCGCAGTTTTTCTGCCTCAGTCTCTCATCAGAGTGCTGAGATTCCAAATGCACACTGCCAAACCCAGCCATCGTTTCTTTGCTATAATTTTACTAGAGCTGGTGGTTACCACATGAACAGAGGCAGGAGGTTACTGTTTATGCAGCTTTGTTTCCAATAGATCAACAAAGCCCCACTTCTCTGGTCTTCAAGATCTATGTGACATTTTGCCACACACAACCCTGAACTGGACACCTTAATGTGGGGCTTTGAATCGCGACAGGATTCCTAAACCCAGGCAGCTGGTTATGGAAACAGTGCTTGCCTGTCTGGGGTTTCTATTAAACATCCTTTCTGCCTCTCATGTGCTTTCAGAGGTCCCTTTCAGAGCAGCAGTTGCTCAGGGTGAGGAACAATGGTCTTAAAGTAAGGATTTCAATATGACCTTGTAGGCTCTGTAAAATAAATATTTACACTGTTGTGTTTTTTACTCCCTCGACGAGTGCTTACAACAGGATCTGAAAAATGAACAATAGAAAGGAAGAATCTTAGGATATAGATGACAAAATGATTAGAGGAAAAGGACAAACGAATAAGCAGAAAATTGGAAATAAGACTTTAATGAGAGTAATACAATGACTAGGAGAAATTTATTACTTGGAGGACCTCAGGGAAAAGAAAAGGCAGGTGAAAAGGAAGTTCAGAGTCTAGGTCTCTGGAAGTCAGTCAAGGTCTCATTCTTGAAGATATTTTTTTAGCTGATATCTTTACATAACACACACAGCCACAACAGACACCTGGCCCCACATGAAGGTTGGTATTAAAAGTGTCATTTGAAATTCATCATTGTGTCTATTCATGGATGGTATGTCCTTAATAGTAGGATTTAAATAAGGTTAAGAATTTCAGTCAAATCTCAGTAGAAGGAAAAGGCATACGTTTCCCAAGCATCTGTTTGATTTTTTCTTACAAATATTGTAAAATTTGCAATGAATTGAGATTCTTTTTTTCCCTTTGAGTACTAAGAATCTCAGAGCAAAATTTAGTCCCTTTATAGACTGTATACAACATAATTTTAAAATATTTTTTCCTATACTTATTTTCCTTTTCCTTAATATTTTCAATTTATTCATGTTTGTTCTTCTATGCATCTACAAATCTTTTTGAAAGGAGACAGATATACACATAGATACCTATATAGAGAGATGGGTAGATAGGGTAGATATAGATTAAAAACTTAAACAGCTATAAGATGCTTCATGTACACACATATTTTTTGTAGAAGGTCTACATTCAGGTATAGATTGCCACTAATGTCACCAATCTGTTAGTGAGAAAACATTCAAATATTCCGATATGAGGTACACTAAAACAACAACAAAAGAATTGGTGGTAGATAGTGCTGAGATATTTGAACATTAGGCCTTGGCCTAATGGTAAGGGCAATAACAATTAATCCTTGATGCTTCTGTGAGGGACTGAACTAGGAAGTGGGGTGGAAGAAAGCCCAAAGGCATTGGAGAATTTTGAAATTTAGGTTTACCTTTTTAAAACATGATAGCATTAGGGATTCATAGACAGGATGTTCTTTTCTGTATTTATAATGAATTCTAAGGATCTAGCACAACTCCAAAGCACACGTGCACGCACACACACACACACACACACACACACAGATATACATGTAGTCAAATCAGAAAAAGCTTTGCAAAACAAACAGCATTGTCTTGCAAACATACTTACACACATATAAGGACTCCAGACACCTGTAGTGTATAACTCATATACTGACTACAAACAAAACCTTTCATAGGTAAAAGTACCAAAGCCAGAAGACCTAATGATTTGGGTGGCTCAAAAGGATCCCCTGTCTACTCCCAAGGCAAGATTCTGCCATTTGAGGTTAGGCTAGCAGAAAGGCAAGGCAGCTCCAAGTCTATTCATTTTTCACCTTTTACTTGGCTGTGAGTAAGCGTGCCTGGCTAGACTGCTATGGCTGCTGACAAAGTTTGAGTACAACTGAACAACTGCAAAGAATCAAATTCATCACACAGAGCAATGTTTCTCAAAGTGAGATCTTTGCATCTTATGACTTAGAATCACCCAGAAGTTGAATGGAGCTGCTGAAACTACTGATTTCTGTGTATCATCCAAGACTTACTACATCAGAGGCCAGTCCAGCACCCCAGGGATTAATAAAAATATGAAATCAATAAAAGATCATGGTTCTAATCCTGAACTTTAATTTGTTGAAGTTATAGAAACGGAAGGATATCCCTAGAAGTTCATATCTTTAAAGAACAAGTATACAACTAGTATGTATGATTTTTATGCTTTTATGTATAGCTAAAAGTAATTTTAAAAAATAATAAATCACATCTTCTTTTAAAAACAGGATAACAAAAAAAAATAAAAAAGCAGTAACAGATGGCAAGGTTAAATTGTGAGCAATAATTTTAGAGCAAAGCAGCAAAATAAGAAAAGCAAATCCTAACTCAAAGTTGGTAAGGTTTGAATGTAAAGAAGCATGGCTTAAAGACAAAAGTGTTAGTCAACAGGAAGAAAGGTGGGTTTTCCCTTTTTACTACATAAAACTTACGGCCATCGGGTTTTATCCTTTAGGGAATTTTTCCTGGAGCTGTCCCCTTCACTGGAGCTGTCTTCCTCCTCCACCTCCAGACTTCGACTGCAGCTCCTGATTATCTGAAAGATGCTGTTGACAGTGGATTCTTTCTCTGAATTCTTTAAGCCGTTCTGTCCTACTCGTTGCAAGAAATTATCTTGTCCACTGTAATCTGCTACAAACTACAGAAAAACACATGGAGAAATTGCTATTGCAACTTAATATGTCTGCATAACCTACTTGGCTAGGAAAACAAAATCATAAAAGCAATAAATAACAAGCATCTGTGCCTATTTTATTGGAAAGAAAACAAGAATCTCTAGGAAAAACATTTTTTTCCACGTCACCAAGTGAAATATCAAAACTTACACTTGTTTTCACTGAAATAATTTTAGTCCTCTAGGAATCAACACTGCATTTAGAATTTAAAACACAAAGAAGTAATATTATTTCAGGGCTCCCTAGGGAAAAGGTTAGCTACTTTATAGAGGAAGGGCAGAGTTATTTTATTCCAGTAGTGAGAATTGAGAAAAACCATGATAAAAGTATCTAAGAAACAAGATGAAATGACCAGAACCCAGCGAAAACATAAAGAAAAGGTAACTTTCGCTTGGTTGCCTTCACATGCTACAGTGAGCCCATGGCTTCTTGGTAGTTTTTAAACTTCTTGGTGGAGCTTCCTTTTTCATCATAAGAAGTCTTATGTGGGTAGAGCTTGACAGGCTTCATTTAAGCTTTCCCTTTCCTTTCTTGTACTTTTATTCCAGCTGCTGATGGTAGCCAGTGGTGTTGCCTGTACTTGTCTGGGACTCAAATCTTCCTTTTAGCAGGTGATGCCTATGTTTACAGGTGACACAAAAACACCTGAAGTTTTAGGAAAGCCTCTCCACTCTGAGAAAGGGTATGTGTGCATGTCCACAAGAGTGTGTGTGCGTGATTGTGTGTTGTGTCTCCTATGTGTGCATGGGTGAGAAAGGCCCGCAAAGAACGTAGCCACAATGGTGAGAATGACCCCACATAGGGGTGTGGGACTTGTGAGTATGGGTCTCCTCTGCATCTCCACAAATCTTTCTTAAGTGCCTTGTTTCATTTTAAGCACCTCAGAGGGAGGTTTGTTTTTCTTCCAGTTGCGCAGTACCCCTTTTCTCTAAAGTCCAGTGCTCTGAGTTAAGGTTTACACCATCCTCTCCACCCAGAAACACAGAGCTGAGGGCCTGGGAGAGTGCGGGCCGCTGGGAGCAGGAGCCTGGAGCGTGGGTTTGCACAATGCACTGGTTTCCGCAGCATCTTCCCACAAAGCTGGAGAGGAAGGCAGTGTTGACCCTGCCCCCTCCCCCATTATTTCTGCCATTGATTTGGAAAAGCTAACACTCTCAGTTGACTTTCTTTGTCTCCTTGCATCTAGGCATTCTCATCCAGTAAGAAAAACTGTGTTTTTAAAATAAAAACAAGAAAACAACCTCCCTTCCACTTGTACTTCCACAGTGTCACATTAAACCTAGCAACGTTGATTGAGGCCCAAACAGCACCAGTTGGCACTTTTCTTCAGAACTTTTAAGAAGCTACCTGCGACTCAGAAACAACATAACACGGATTACCGTGCACTCAGTAAGAGAGTTCTCATCTCGTTTGTAAGTACAGACAGGGCCTGATGAGCAGGTGGCAACGATGGCTCCTCAGAGCCTGCTGACCGTGAAATGCCTCACCTCTAAGGTCTCTTCTTGGGAATTGTACCGTGGGCAAAGCTTCATGAAGCCAGAGGCTCCATCCAGCGCTTCACAGAGCTCCTTTAGAAACACCCCGCAGAATGGAACCACCCTGCAGCCGGGGATGTGCAGGGCTCGCGTCACCACCTTCTGGTACTCCACAGAGGACTCGTGCTGAGCCATCGCATCCTTCAGGCTCCTCATGGTCTCGATGTCAGACTGGTCCATGAATTGCCACATCTTTAGAACTTTTCTAGACCTGTTGCAAGTACACAACATTGTTTTAGACTGAAGGGGAAATAATACAGCTTTCAGTAAATAGTTTAAATTCCATACATATTCATTCTGATTACCTTCTAAATGTTCTTTACTTGTTAATAGTTATTTAGGATTTCTACATACCCCCCAAATAATAGTGTCTCCATAAACTGAAAGTTAAATTAATTAGTATCTCTGTAAACTCCAAATTAAATAGGATAGATATGAACAAACGTAGGCAGATGGGATGAGATAATTATGGAAGCTGGGCACTCAGCATAGATTTGAGCTTTTCTGGCAAAGTTAGCCAAAAGGAAAACACAGTGGATAATAACAATTTGCATAAATATTCATGGAGGACTGCCTGCAGAAAACCTGGCCCATTCATTCCTCTTGATCTTTAAGCCCCTCAGTGATCCACATGAAACTTGTTTTCATTTCTTTGGAAGGTTGCCTTTTATTGATTCAATCTTTGATAGTAAGCCACCAGCCCATTTGGGGAAACCTTGTTTAAAGCATCATTTGCATAACAGGATGTTAAATGGAACTTTTCCTATTTCAAAACTGCTGCTGATAACAACCTTCTAAAGTGAGGTGTCACACTGACATGACTGTGCCCCAAAATAGTTCAGCCCTCAGTGCTCTCTCACCCTCCTTTGGTCCCCACTGAGGAACTGGATCTGAGTAGACAGGTCGAGAAAACTTCCTTGGAAAAATGTGGCAGGGCTCTTGTGAGAAGGTGGATAGTTGCCCACTCACAGAGGCTTCAAGTGAACTCCATGAAGACAACAACCCCTGGCCTGGCACACAACTCTCACTTCAAGAGAAGAGGGTGGTTTCAGCTGCCTGATGGCAAAGGGGGAGGTTCTGACAGACTCGTCCTTCATTTGCCGAGTTGGAAGGACAAAGTGCTGGCGGCTCCTGTGAGTCTGGAGAGAACACTGTGGAAGGAGGCAGGGCTGTGCTGTACTGAAAGGCCCACTTGCCAAATGAGGTGACTCTAGCAGATAGAGATTGGGAGGGAGGACTTCTAGAGTTAGAGCCTAGGGAGTGGGGACTGGGTGGTTGTCTGGAAGGTGCACTTGCAGATAATGCTATTGTGGGAAGACCCTATAGGATAAGGTAGGGGGAGCAGTTAGATAGAGAAACTAGGAGACACTGAAACCACCCACATCAGCTTGTGAGGGCAGCAAGGATGGTTTCCTTAAGGAGCACAGACCCTGCCCTCCTTTCTGCCCGGAAGGGACCCTGCTGTTCTCTTTCTCTTATAATTCCTTATACTTTCCCAACACATGCACATATTGCTAAGTAAGTTATAGAACTGTAGGCAAACTGTTTTTTTCCTTTTCGAACATACCCTTATGTTTCTGAAATTCATTCACATTTATAAGTATGGAGAAGAGACTGTTTATTAAACTCAAGAATAACTGGAAAAGGCACAGAACCTCCCTGTGTACAATCAAGGCTGGGGAGCGAGAGTCAGTTGGACAGGTTTGAAATAGTGCAGTTGGAAAAATAAAATTGCTTTCTGATTTCATGCCACTAAGTCCAGCCTATCCTACAACCATATTCTTACAAAGCAGCAAGAATCCTTCTCCCCCACAATAAGATGGAGGTATAAATAACCAAGTCAAAGGAATGACCAAGTCATGGTTCTCATTATTTATTAGTCCCTCTTTTGTGTAGGTAATGGAGTCAAAAGGGTACACTTAGGGGTACAAAATAAACTTAAGCAAACATCAATTAACTTTTCTTAGATTGAGAATTGGCCTACTTTGAAAAACTTCATGGATATGAAAGTACCAGATGTTCATTATACAAACTAAAAAATCAAAAACAAAAGCAAAAACAGCAGCAACTCCCTCAACCAAACAAAAAACAAAACACAAACTAAAAATATAGAAAAATCACCCAGAATTTTGCATGTACTGACAATATTCAGTCTTACTAAGTTTTCTAGGCTAGACCTGAACTCACAATCCTCTTGTCTCAGTCTTCCAAGGAGCTAGTATTACAGATATGTGCCACTGTGCCAGGTTTAAACATCAATTCTGACAACTAAATATTATTTTACTAACTGGATGTGTCATATTTTTCCTCTAATGATTTTCCTTTAATGATTGTCATTTATTATAAATTGACAGCACAGGGCAGTTGTGGACCGAGAGGAGAACCAAGAAGCCAACCTCCTCCTGTGAGTCAGCCAGTGTGCAGGCTGGGAGATAAGAAGACCTCCCCATACAACCTCCCCTATTCCTGCAAGCAACCAGCTGATTTAGAGGAACATAGGCTGAGATGATAGCAACTGAGGTACAAAAAAACTTAATGCTTGCATTGTTTGAATGACTTTGCAGTCTTAAAGCCAGTAGTCTGAGCATCTATTTAGAGGATAATAATATGCAATATAGCAAGTATGGAGGATTTCCTTCTGTCTTGTTTTTGAAATCCAATATTGTCCTCACTGGTTTTTTTTTGTTCTATTTTATTGTTTTGTTTTATCCCCTTTTAAATAAAAAAGTATAAAAAATTGACAGCATAATTGAGTTAATACCTTTGATTATAAATTTTTGAACTTCTAATTTTTCTTTGTGAGTTAATAATTTAATTAGAGGAAGCAACATGTACAATGTCTATAGCAAAACAAATGGTCATTTAACAATAAGGATATTCCTTTTTCCCACCTGATTGCTTAAAAAAATAAAAAGTAATAAAAAAAAAAGAAAAATCTCTAGTAATCCTGATGGAGTTAAATTACTTGGAATCCAAACACTTTCAGGTCTGAAAGCACCAACATGAACTCTATCTCCACAATCATTCCATCAAAAAAACATTTGCAGTTCATCTGTTTATATTGTTCCAACTAAAGCATTAATTATACCTGGTAAGTTTTCTATCTATTGGTAAAAATCAGATAAGTGTTAGGCCAAATAGAGGAGCATGACACTAAGAGGTTGAGGATCAGGGACATAAGACAGAATGCATAGGGATCAGTGGGGTGATTATGTTACTCCTTATCTGTGAGATTTTCCTGGCTCTAAGGCCTTGTTGGATTCTGAATTCAAACTAAATTGGTCTGAAAGTCAAATTCACTCTAGGTTTTCCAGGGTCATTCTGAGGCCATTCTTTTATCAAGAGAACCTAAAATACGGTATATGGTAGCCTGTCTCCAAGACGGTCTCCACTGATGCATACCTGGTGGTGCTGTACCTTTGTGTGGTCCCCACCCACAATGACTCAGTGTTGATTCTATGTGATCCATACAGTACAGTGAAAGTGATGGAATTTGACTTCTGAGGCTAGGACATAAAAAGCAAGGTGGTTTGTGCCTTGCTGTCTTGGATGCTCATCTGGAGGGAGTCAGCACCTGCTCTGAAGATAGATTTGTCCATGGGAAGAGGAGGTATAGTCCCCAGCCAACAGCCAGCACCAGCTGGCAGTGAAATTTGGAAGGACAGGCATCATTAAAATGGAACTATTTTGCTGACTGCTATTTTGCTAGGGATGGTATCATGTGCCTGTAAATTCAGCAATTGGGAAGGTGAAGCAGGAAGATTGTGAGTTCAAGGTCAACCTAGACTACACAGTGAAACACTGTCTCAGAAAACAAAAACAACCCCCTCCAAAACAGAAACAAAAACCCCAAAGAACTATTTTATCATAACACATACTTTTTTCTTAGAATACATGTTACCATAGATTCTTTGCAGGAAATAAATAGAACCAGAATCATCTGGATATAATCTTCTATTTTTCAAGAATTTTTTTCTGGTTTTACTTTTTTTTGAGCCATGCCTAGTGCATTTATATGGTCATTTTAAATGCCAACAACATGATAATTTGAGTCTGTTCTTAGTTAAGAAAGTTCTAAGGGACAAAAAGATTTCTAACTCAGGGAATTTTTATTTCCTCTCCAAATTTGCAATCTCTACTTAGAGTACTTACAGGATCAAAGAAAATTCTCGCTATTGTAATGTTATGAAGCAAGATTTATTTATAGTGAGAACCTGTGACACAGTCATGGTGAATCACAAGAAACAATAATAGAAGAACTTCTCTTTCTGGAGTCTGACTGCATACCAGGCACATCTGCTTAGAGAGGTAGGTGCTTTTTGGTATTATCCCCATTCTATAGACTGAGGCTCAGTGAAGTCAAGTAACTTAAGCACATCAAACACTTACTTCTTGGGGAAGCAGGACTTGATGCCATATTACTAACTGGTCATCTTGTCCTCTCCTTCCTCATTACCATGGTGCCCTCCATAGGAGTGAGGGCAGTTATCTCATGCTGCGTAACTGAGACAGAAAGGGAGCAGGGTGGGAGGCTTTATGGTAGGATGACAATTTTATCAGCTTGATGAAGAAACAAGGCCTAAGAGCATGACATGGTAGTCAAGATCATGGGCCTTGAAATTCAGGTGTCTCAGCCATGTGTCTCCATTATGTTCCATAAATCTTGGGAGAATGAGTTTTCTTAACTTTGATACAATATGGGATAATTATTCTCAAAAAAGCTTTGAGAATTAAAAGTTATAATGTTTGGAAAGCACTTACCTAGTCTAGTACTTGACAAATAGTGAGTGAGTGCTCAATAATGACAGGGCTAACATTGGAAGCTTACTGTCATTGCTGGCAACTATTATACTAGGGGCAAGAAATGGTCAGAAGCTTATAGTACTGAGGCAATTCATAGAGAGAACTGAGAAAAGAGAGATGGCAGTGGGGTCTATGGTCAGGAAAGGGAAGAGAAGGACCAGTGACAGTGTTCATGGGTCCTGCAATCTGGTCATTTCACTCAGCTTGGCCAAGGACCAGAGATCAGTGCAGACACAATGAGACAGGACCATGACTGGGTTACAGAGACTGAATTCTGCAGCATCTTTAAGAGACAGGACTCATGGAGCTGGAAGAGGACAGTATATTCTCCAAAATGATCACTACCAGTTACCTAGCTTGGATAAATGTGGCTTCCCAGAGAATTAAATCAGGGTCATTTGGCTGGTGAGAGGAATCTGTCTGGATCACCATGTTTCCCCTGACTCACCTGAGGCCTGCCAAGAACTCCATGACAGCATTGTAATTGCCCATGTTCCAGCAGCACTTGGCCACATGCACCAAATATGAGAAGACTTCCCGCTTCTCCTCCATGGATCCCGCCGTGAGGATCAGCCATGTCACCCAGGAGCTCACCTGGAAGACACAGAGCGGGCATTCACTGAAACTGTGTTGGGAGCTGGATAAATACTTTTTCACAAGAAAACTGTGTGTGTGTGTATTTTTTTTTAAATTATTTGGTATTAGGATAGGAAGAACTTGGCTAGGGCTGGGGATATAGCTCAGTGGCAAAGTGCCTCCTTGGCAAACGCAAGGTCCTGAGTTAGATTCCCAGTACAAAACAGAAAGAAAGAAAGAAAAATAAGGGCTCAGCTGATAGATGTGAAGTGAAAACCTAACTCTGTCACTACTTCGATGGGAGACTGTGCACAGGTCAATAATCTCTCTGCCTCTTCATCCTCATCTTTACTGCAAAGGGAAACTCATAAGATCCTTCTTGATTTACATAATTCCATGAGACTGTTAAGAAAAGAAAGCCTAAGAATAAATTTGATAGAAATATATTTGACTGATGGACATTGAGATTAGAAGCCATCAGTGCACTTAGCTCATAAGTTAAACACATTTATGATTCAGTGAAATATATACTATCAAATAAAACATAAAAAATAATTTTTAAACTCTTTTTGAGACAGGGTCTCACCATGTAGTCCAGGCTGTCTTTGAACTCACTATGTAGCCCAGGGTGGCTGTGAACTCAGCCTCCCAAGTGCTGGGATTGCAGGTATACACCACCACACCCAGAAGTCTCTGAACATTTTTAATACAACTGTTATCTATTATGCCTTTCAAATGCTAAACTAATGAAAACCAATATTTACACAGCACTTAACATGTTCTAGGAATTATTCTAAGCATTTTGCCTACATTACTTCATTTGTTTCTCACAACAATTCTAAGAGTGAATTCTAAGAGCAGGGGACTATTAATATGCTGAGACTTGCTTAAAGCCATCAACTGTAAGGTAGGAAAAGCTAGATTTGGACTTAGGGTGTCTGATCCAGAGATTGCACTGTTAACCTCTCAATCCCAATGTGTTCATACAAACTTCAATGTTCTGCAGTTCTTGGATTAATTTATTCAAATGTTATTTGTTTCTTCCCCTACACAGACTGGAATACAATATTTAATAATAATTCATATCTGCAAGTCCTTCATGATGTACAGTCTTAATATGCAGCTTACTCCCTGCTTAAACTCTAAGATTATTTTCCTGCTATCCATACTTTGGTTGTTTGGGCACTAGTGTCCATTTAAGTTACTCGATCTGTCCTGACTAACATCTGAGGTGATGAGCTCAGCTGCTAACAGATCAAAGCCTTGGTTTTGACCCCACATGGCTCCACTTGCTTCAGTTGAGTCAGCAACAGTGCTGAAACCTAGAAAGTAACACTTCCCCAGCCTGTGTGAGCGTGAAGTCTGAACAGATTTTATGATGACTCAGACAAATGCAAGAAATAGGAGTTCAAGGTCAAGGGCATACTGCTCACAAGTCAAAAATGATAAGGATTAGTGACATTTAAGGATTAATGGCAGCAACTGCAGAGGGAAGTTCAATCCCATTTTCCAGGTCAAGAATCTATGGTTCATAGAATGGTTCAGGAATGACTTTCTGAAGTCACAGATCTCTCCCACTTTCCTTCCTTCCTTCCTTCCTTCCTTCCTTCCTTCCTTCCTTCCTTCCTTCCTTCCTTCTTTTCTTCCTTCCTTCTTTCCTCTCTTTCTTCCTATTTCTCTCTTCTCTCTTTTCTCTCTCTCTCTCTCTCTCTCTCTCTCCTCCTCTCTCCCTCTCCCTCTCCCTCTCCCTCGCTGTTTCTTAGTTTTTTGAGACAGAGTCTCACTGTGTAGTCCAGTCTGGTCTTCAACTCACTATGCAGGCCAGGCTGATCTTAAACTCACAGCCATCCTTCTGCCTCAGCCTCTCTGGTGCTGGAATTACAGGTGTGTGCCATCACACCTTAG